>JAVKPL010014614.1:0-89419 GCA_032173675.1 Gastrolobium villosum
TATTCTCTTCTTCCTTACGCAATCTCTCCTCCACCGTCATTTTCTTTTCTTCTTTTCCCCTTCCCCTTACGCGATCTCTTCCCACCGTGCGTGCTGCGTCAATAGGGTTTGGATTTTAAAGCTGGTGGATATATTTTCATTTTCATTCAAGCTCAAGAGAAAAGATTCGGATCTCCTGCATCCTGGTGTCGGTTTGTTTCTCTCCGATTCCCCTCACCATTTTGCGAACTCAGGTATGTTCTAAAAAAAAAAACTTAAACTTAACATGATTTTGCTTCTACCTATATTGTTACTTTTTTTTCCCCTTTTGTAGCACAAACCCGATTCTGATTGTTTGGGATCTTCATTTTTTTAATTTATTTATTTATTTTTGATTCAGATTTATTTATTTTTTAATTTTTTTTTCCTGATTTGTAATAATTTTTTTATTATTTATTGTTCGGGTTTGATTTTATGTGAGGGTTTCTAATTTTAATTTTTCTATTTATATTTATATTTATTTTTCTTTTCTATTTTTCTATTTATATTTAAGTGCAAGGACTCCCTGATTTTGCAAATTTTGCATGTACCTGTGAAATGTTTTATTTGTAGGTGTTCCTAAATGGTTTTTCTGATTAAGTTACTGTCATTTAGGGGTGTTTGTTGCTCGGTTGATGATTATAATATTTTTGAGTTGTAAATTACTTCTTATATTCTATCATTTTTGTTATACTGCAAATTGTGATATTAATTAATTTATTTATTTATTTATTTTATTTTATTATTGCTGATTCTTTATGATAATTCTGAGTTGCTGGTATTTTATAACAGATCACTTTTCTTTCGAATTGCTTACTGATTCATATTCTAGTAACAATGGCACCAAAAACCAAGCACAGAGCAATAAAAGGTAAAGCTATTCGTGTTCAAACCACTAGAAAATCAGCAACCGATCAATCCTCATCTCAAGAGCCTCCTGTTTCAGCAAGAGTATCACAACGCCTTAAGGAGTTGGATACAGGCAAATTGGGCATACATTATGAAAGAGGATTCGACTTGACTGGGTACATGGAGCTTTTCGTATGGCAACATGTCAAACCATGGCAATGGGAAAGTTTTGCGAGTCATCCCTCTGTTCGGGTGCCAGTCAGGTTGGTTCACGAATTTGTGGCCAACTTCCCGGAGGAGGATGAGCCTCTTCAAGTCCTAGTTAGAGGAAAGCTGGTGGATATATCCCCAGCAAAGATTCAGGAGGTTTATAACCTCAAAGATGGGGACTACAACTGGTACTTGAAGTGTCTTACAGACAGGACTCAAGCGAATGTTCATTCAATGATGGCAAAGATACTCACGGGAAGTCCCGAAACAAAATGGGATTCTGAAAAGATGCTAACGACTGAGCTCACAAAGGAAGCTCAAGTCTGGGCCAAATTTGTAAGACATCGCATCTTCCCCAAACTGCACATGAACCACTTATCAACGAGAGTTGGTGTAGTAGTTTATTGCATACTGCAAGGTCTTCCATTCTACCCTGAGCGGCTGATTTACCAAGAATTATGTGAGAATTCTAAAAGAACTACAGGACCATTTTATTTTCCATGCTTGGTAAAGCTGTTGTGTGATGCAGCTGGAGTTCCTTCCTCTTCTGAAGACAGGGCATTGGTCCCAATTCCGAACTCACCAATGAATGAGATCTGCCTGAAGAGGATAGCTGAGTCCAGCTTACGTAGAAAAAGAAAAACATCTTCAACTCAGCCTCCTAAAGGAGCAGAAAAGGGGCAGGTTTCAGAAATGAAGGACCAAATTATGGAACTGCAGCAATGTGTCAAGGGGTTGATTAAATACATTAAAACCTCTAGACACTGCTGTATGAAATCATATCAAGAGACCTTTCCCCAGGAGGAGTTCCCTGAAATTCCAGCCTATCTTTTGCAACAAATTGGTGATGAGGAAACTTCTAGAGCTGCTGAGCAGAGGTCAGATGATGATGTGGTTGATGTGGACGATACCTTTTCTGAAAGCTGATATCAAGTGTTGGTACCCAGGTTCTTAATTTATTTATTTATTTATTTACTTATTTATTTATTTTTCAATTTATTATTTTTATGTATTGCTGTGAGGACCCAGCTTAATTTTAAGTTTGGGGTGATTTTGTGATTATATGTTGTCACCAATAATCTTTCTAGTATTTGCTGATTGGCACATATTTGTTTTCGTAATTTACTCTGTTTTGTATGCTGGATTTATGGTAACTTGGAAATAATTTATAGCCTGATGTGCTTGACATTATTATTGCTTAAGTGTAGTCAGATTTAATTAATTAAATTCCTAGTCAATTAAGGATTTAACTTGGTTAATCAGTGTTTACATAAGCTTAAAATCAATTGGCATGCCATTCATGTTTGTTGTAATCCCTGATTTGCTGATTCACTGATAAACCACTGAATTAACAACCTATGTGAGGTATTTTGAACCTAGACACTCTATTCCTTTGTGAGTGGTCATTGGTCATTATGTATTGATGTTTTGAATGCTGCACTCTGTTAGGATGACTGATATGCTATTTCTATGTGATTGGGGCATTGTTTCTGAATATGTAGCCTAGAGCCAAAAGCCTTACCCTTCAATTTTATCCCTTGGACCCTATATTTGAGCCTGCAGCCTTTCTTTTCTGTTTCACCCTGATATTATAAGCCAAATTCCTTGTCCACCCTATATAGCTATCTTTAGTGTTTAGCTAATGCTCGTTAGCTTAGAAATACAAAAGCTAAGTAAGGCAAAGGGAAATTGGTTGTAATAAAAAGAAGGGAAGAAAAGAAAAGAGTAACAGAAGGTAAAAAAAATGTTAGAAGAAAAAGGGGAACAAATGATCTTATAAAAAGAGTTCTCTGTAAAAAAAAAGAAAAATAAAAAAAAAGAGATCTCTGAGCTTACTATTTAAAAGAAGAAGGAAAAAGGCAAAAGTAAAAAAAATTGTGAAAGTGAAAAATAAAGAAAAAAGGTAATCAATACAAAAGGGAGAAGAAAGTTAGTAATTTCCCTTTGTCTTGTTTAGGCCAAAAATAAAAAATAAAAAAGCTAATGAGGATTAGTTAGACACTAAAGGGTTAGCTTAATTAGCCAAGTGACTAGAAAAACAAAAATCCTAGCCCTGCCTCTTTACAAGCTTTAAAGACCCTATGATGGAAGTAGCATATTGGACTTCAAGTTTCTAAATGGTTGTGTAGATTGGAAGCATTCATGCATGATGACAGTGAGTGATCCTTCCTTATAAAAATGAAAGAGTGTGATTAATTGAATGTGTCTGGAAAGGAATTCAGTGGAATGTCAATTGAGTCAGTTTAAATTAAGGTTTGCAATTGATTGATTGTGCATGAGTTTTTGATTGAATGCTTCTATAATTACTTTGATGAAGGAATTGGTTAACATTAAGCCTGGTCAATGCTTTAAGAAGTATGATGTTTTGCATAGATGGTTGATAATTTTACCTAAGTTATTAAGTTTAATTCTGTGGTGCTAAGTGATTCTGAATGTTGAGCTAACAGGCTATTTTCTGAATAAAAGTTTGTTTGATTGCTTGAGGGCAAGCAATTGGTTAAGTTTGGGGTATTTTGTTAGCACCAAATTATATATATTTATATTATATTATTTTATGTTATTTAAGTGTCTTTGGGTTGTTAATTAGTGTTTTTGCAGGTAAATTAAGCCCAATTGAGTTAAGTAAAGACCCATGTAAAAAATAAAGGTAAGAAGTAAAAATGATAATATTTGGCTTGTTACTTACCTATTTTATTTATTTTTTACTTTCAGCTCACTTAAGAAAAAGAAGGCAGCATGTGGAAGAAAAAGGAGGGAGCAAATCTGAACCGTTGGATTAAAAAGAAATGGATGGCTGTGATACAAAGAGACTTTTCTGATGTTTTTTAGAAAAAGAAGAGGATATATCAGATCGGATTCATAGATATCAGATATTAGAAAAATATAGAAAGTTTAGTCTGAGTATTTTCGTTTACTTTTGTTTTTGAGAACGATTCTGGGTTTCTTTTTTGTGGTTCTTGAACGCGAGCATCTTCGTCCAAGTTCTTGATCTCGGAGTGCACTGACAACGCGTCTTCAAGGGAGAGGATCAAGGATCTGCATGCGAAGCTTCCGGTTTCCACACTTCTGCAGATTGTTCATCAGTAGATCTAGTTTAGGAAATTGATGTTTGAGGACCGGATCTTCATTACCGAATATTGGTAATGTTTGTTTCCTTACTTTTCGGATTTGTAATGTTTCAATCAATGGGTTTCTAATTTCTTTTCTTTTCTGGGTATGATTGAATGATTGGATGAATATTTCTTGAAGTTCTTCGTTATTGTTTGTGTTTTCTCATTCGATTGATTCTTTTAACCTTTCAACTCAAGAGATTCATGGGAATGAAACTTGAGTTTTTCAACAGAAATAATTTGGGAAATGCGTTTCTGTTAAGAATCAATTGAACCCTTTTGGATTAGGGATAATCAAAGGTGATTTCTGATAATTTGTCTAGAAAGATTTAGGAACCTTTGGAAAAAGATCTTCTTGAATCTTAATGTTGATTCTGGGAATTTTCAATTAAACTCGTTGTAGTACTTCAGAAATTGAGATAAACTCGCTGTAGCTTTGAACGAAATTTGCAGGAATGCAAATACTTTTGTGTCATCCATGATTTTAACATACCCAGAAGCCCTTTTACATTGATAAACACTTCTTTACCTTTAGATCATATTTTAATAGTTGAATAGGAATACAAAAATTCTCTTTTTACCAAAAGCCAATTAAATTCCAATTACAGAATTTTTATTTCAGATTAATAAAAAGAAAAATAATTCAACCTGTTCCCTGAGAACGATAACTCTTTTCTTAGGAAAATATACCTCTCAACATGTATGACCGGCCATACTTCAATCAAGTGTGTATGACCGGCCATACTTAGTATAATTTATAAACAAAGTTTGTAAATGGATCCTTCCCATATATACATATATATGGGAAGGATCCATTTACAAACTTTGTTTATAAATTATACTAAGTATGACAGGTCATACAAATTTAACTGAAGTATGACAGAATGTGTAATTTGAAAACAAAAAGTTTGTAAATATAACATTTCCACACACACATTATATATATGATCCATTTACAAACTTTGTTTACAAATTAGATTAAGTATGACCGGTCAAACACTCTTGATTGAAGTATGACCGGTCATACTTAGTGTAGTTTGTAAACAAAAAGTTTATAAATATAACATTTCCATATATATACATACATATATATATATATATATATATATATATATATATATATATGGTTCGTTTTTTCTGCAGTTACTGCAAATAAGTTATCTGCAGTACGCCCAATACGACGTCGTTTTGGGGCGGAAATCATGGTGTTTTTATAATTTTGATTTATTTCAGGGTTATAATAGTCTTTATATTTATAATTTTTAAAATTCCAATACCAAAACGACATCATTTTGGGAGTAAATGCAGATAACTTATCTGCATTAACTGCACAAACATTTTTCCCATATATATATATGAGGTAGGATCCTTGGACACCAGTGTCAAATTTCAAATTTGACACCTCATCTGATAGTCGTTAGATCAAAAAAGATCAATGGTATCACATGCTTGCAAATCAGAGTCGTTGATCTTTTTTGATCTAACGGCTATCAGATGATGTGTCAAATTTGAAATTTGACACTGGTGTCAAAAGATCTTACCTCTCTCTATATATAGGGCTTATTGTTTCTCAAGTTGGTTGAAATAGTTTTATCTCCATCAGCTAAATCGTAACTGTACAAAGATGGATCAATAGTAACGAAGGAAGAGAAAGAAAAAGGGAATCATAATCATTCAAAGGTGAATCAATTAATATAAAAAAATAAATAAACAAAATGAAGTAGTTTTGGGATGGTTGGAGATAAACTTATCTCCAGTTGCCGGAGAAATATTTTTCCTATATATATATATATATATGTGGGCTTATCGTTTCTCAAGCTGCTTGAGATAGTTTTATCTTTGGCTGCTACATCGTAACCGTACAAAGATGGATCAATGGTAATGAAAGAAGTGAGAGAAAAAGGAAATCATAATCATTCAAAAGTGAATCAATTAATATAAGGAAATAAATAAACAAAACGACGTAGTTTTGGGTGGACGGAGATAAACTTATCTCAAGTTCTCGGAGAAATATTTTTCATATATATATATATATATATATATATATATATATATATATATATATATATATATATATAGATATATATGGGTTCACTTTTTCTACAGTCAATGTAGATAACTTATCTACAGTGCGCTCAAAATGATGTCGTTTTGAGGTGGAAATCAAAGTATTTTTGTAATTATAATTTATTTCAGGGTTATAATAGTATTTTTATTATATTTTTTAATTTTTCAACCCAAAATGACGTCATTTTAGAGAGAATGTAGATAACGTATCTACATTTACTTTAGAAACATTAAGTCCTATATATATAAGAATGGTCAACTTAAAATCCGGCACAGTTGGTAGAGAGCTGGGTCTTAATTTAAGCATGTTATTCAGTCATAATGCACATCACTGATGTGAACAGCATTAGTGTCTGGTTGTTGATGGTCATGAGGAGCGTGTTAACCTGACGGATCATCCCTGATCGGGGGGGGGGGGGGGGACGACTGGTTTCCGTATCTACATTTACTTTAGAAACATTAAGTCCTATATATATAAGAATGGTCAACTTAAAATCCGGCACAGTTGGTAGAGAGCTGGGTTCTTTAAGCATGTTATTCAGTCAGAATGCACATCACTGATGTGAACGGCATTAGTGTCTGGTTGTTGATGGTCATGAGGAGCGTGTTGACGTGACGGATCCTCCCTGATCGGGGGGGAGGGGACGGCTGGTTTCCGGGATTCGACCTTGAGGACTGCCGGTAACCACTTCTAGTCGTCCTCACCATTTTAAACCAAGGCTTTTAACCACGTTATCGTGGGAAGAGTTCCCACAGATGGCACCAATGTTCTGCATGAGGCAGCGATGTTTAACCGGAGGTTAAATGATTGATGTTGGATATAGTGTGTTCTCTCTAGATACCTATGAATTAGGTATCTTGGGGCAGCAAATCACAATACACGATATGACGGCCTTAGCCAAATGGGGTGTGTGTTGTGTGTTTGCATAAAAGTAGGGTTAAAAGAGATCAGTCATATCTGAGGTCTTTAGCTTCCTATTTATAGGGCTTATCTTTGGGCTTGCGCCATATGGGGCTTCTACGGATATGGGTCTTACTCTGGTCCATAACACATGCTGATAGGGGTTTGATCTCAGACCGTGTATATAAAAAAAGTTTTATTGGGAGAGGCTGTACTCACAATCACATGATCTCTCCGCCTCGAAGAGATTAGTTTTTGATTTTCGGCTGGTGATACGATTGGAACAATTTCCAAAAAAACCCCTTACAACGGAGTCTGCCACTCATTCCAGAATGATCTAAATTATATGAGCCTCACGCACTAGTTGCATGAGCTACATGAATGTGACCCGTCAAGAAATATTGTTTTAATTATCGCTTGCAATGGTTGGATCCTGTTGTCAATGATTACTCTTATAGCCCTTGTATACAGTAGTTGTGGATAGAATATAACTGTTGGGATGTGGTCCTCTTTTTCGAAAAATTAAAGTATATGTTGTGGTATCACTATAATGTAGAACTTAAAATAAAAACAACTATTTTCTTGTGGAGAAGACAAAACTTGTATTTCTCTTTTTCTTGTGATATGTTGCTTACAATATGGATTAGTTTATATAGGCACTAGATTGCCTTTTCATGAACCAAAACATTAAATTAGCCATAAACCACAAAACTAAACTTCCAACTCTTGGCCTCTCTAACTCTTGGCCTTTCACTTTCTCACAACTCTTGGCCTTTCACTTTCTCACAACTCTTGGCCTTTCACTTTCTCACAACTCTTGGCCTTTCACTTTCTTACAACTCTTGGCCCTTCACTTACCTAAACACATGACTCCTTAATTAAGACTATTAAATATAAAACTAACAAAACATTTAAAGTTTATTCAACAATTCTCCTTCATAAACTTAAATGGTTCTGTCATCTTTCATCCCAAGCATCTTCTTGCAATTGTTGAGCAGCAACGTCGGCAGTGGCTTTGTGAAGATGTCCCCGACTTGCTCTTGACTGGTCACGTGTGTTAGCTCCACATTTCCTTCCTTTACTTGATCCCGGATGAAGTGAAATCGGACGTCAATATGCTTGCTTCTTTCATGATTTATCGGGTTCTTGGCTAGCTCTATAGCCGACTTATTGTCAATTCGGATCACAGTTTGACCGACTTGTTTTTCCTCCAACTTGCTTAGCAAATTCCTGAGCCACATTGCATGACAAACACACCAAGATGCAGCTACATATTCAGCTTCACATGTCGACAGTGTCACAATAGGTTGCTTCTTCGAAATCCAGGTGAATGTCGTGTTGCCCATGAAAAACACATAACCAGCCGTGCTCTTTCGATCATCTACGTCTCCACACCAATCACTGTCAGAATATCCAATCAACTTGTATTTTGTCGAGCTCGAGTAGTGTAACCCGTGTGAAACTGTACCTTGAACATACCTCAGAATTCTCTTTACCGCCTTCCAATGTGTGTATCTCGGCTCCTCCATGAACCGACTTACTATGCCGACACTTAACGAGATATCCGGCCTCGTGCATGTGAGATAACGTAGGCTTCCCACCAAACTTCTGTACTTGCTTGCATCAACACGGTCTCCTCCATCAAACTTAGAGAGTTTTGAACCGGGTTCCATTGGTGTTGAAACTGGGTTGCAATCTTCCATCTTGTACTTCTTCAAGATCTTTTTTGCATAAGCCTCCTGTGACACGAAGATTCCTTTCTCATTTTGTTTTACTTCCAAACCAAGAAAGAACTTCATCAAACCGAGATCTGTCATTTCGAACTCTCTTGTCATTGTGCTCTTGAACTCTTGTATCATCTTGGCATTGTTTCCCATAAAAATGAGGTCGTCAACATAAAGAGCCACAATTAACAAGTCTCCTCCATTTTTCTTGACATAAACAGCATGTTCATATGGACATTGTTCAAGTCCATTCTCCTTGAAATATTTGTCAATACGAGCATTCCATGCCCGTGGTGCTTGCTTCAACCCGTAAAGTGCTTTCTTCAATCTCAGCACCTTCTTCTCTTCTCCTGCCTTCATGTAGCCCGGCGGTTGTTCCACATAAACTTCTTCTTCAAGAACACCATTCAGAAATGCCGACTTTACATCCATTTGATGCATTGGCCATCTGTATTGAGCAGCCTGTGAGATGAGTAGCCGAATTGTCTCCATCCTTGTAACAGGGGCAAACACCTCGTCATAGTCAATTCCAGCCTTCTGCTTATAACCTTTTGCAACTAGTCGAGTTTTATATCGTTCTATCTCCCCTTGAGCATTCATCTTCTTCTTGAACACCCACTTCACTCCAATGGGCCGACTTCCTTCTGGTAGCTCGGCTAACTCCCATGTGTTATTTCGGTCAATGGCTTCTATCTCCTCATCCATGGCATCTTGTCATTTCTTATCTCGGATGGCTTCTTCAAAACTTATGTTCTCAGAGTCTGCAAGAAGACAAACAAAATGTACCTCACTTGTTGACTCATATATGTCTTGTATGCTTCGCATCCTGGGTTGTCGTACTTCATCTTCATCATCAGAAGCTTCAGGACTTGCCGGGTTGATAATTTGTGTTGAGATTCCGTCTTCAAAGTTTACCTCAGAAGAATTGTTCCAGTCCCACTTATTTGCTTCATTGAGCTTTACATCTCTGCTTACTATGACTTTCTTGTTGACGGGGTCAAACAGCTTATACCCCTTTGTTTTTTCATCATATCCAATAAAAACATATTTCTTGCTTTTATCCTCGAGCTTGGTTCTGAGCTGGTCCGGTATGTGTGCATAGGCTATACTGCCAAAAACTCTGAGATGAGCCACTGAAGGCTTTTGACCGCTCCATGCTTCCTGTGGAGTTTTATCATCTAAGCTCGAATGTGGACATCGGTTCTGCACATACACAGCACACTGCACAGCTTCCGCCCAAAACTCCTTCGGCATCCTTTTGTTCTTCAGCATTGACCGAACCATGTCAAGAATAGTTCGGTTCTTCCTTTCAGCCACGCCATTCTGTTGTGGTGAGTATGGTGCTGTTAGAAACCTCCTTATCCCCTGTTCCTCACAAAATGACATAAACGCTGTTGAAATATATTCCCCACCTCTGTCAGACCGCACCGATTTGATATAGCTTCCTGTTGCCTTCTCAATCATCACCTTGAACCTTTTGAAAACATTAAACACCTCGGACTTCTCCTTCAGAAAGTAAACCCAAGTTTTCTGTGAGAAATCATCAATAAAGGAAATAAAATACTTCTTACCGCTGAAGGAACCCGGATTGATGGGTCCACACAAGTCGGTATGTATTAATTCCAGAGGTTGCTTAGCCCGGAATCTTGCCATCTTCTGAAATGTGGTCCTGGCATGCATGCCAAGTACACAACTCTCACAAAACTTTCCTTCAAAGTTGATGTCAGGTAACCCTTCCACCATCTTCTTTGCCAACTCGGTTAGACCACCATAATGTAGGTGACCAAACCGGAGATGCCAAAGTGACGCCTTATCTTCCGCCTCGGCTTGTAAACATTCAACCTGTATACATTTCAGATTTAGTTTATACATACGATTCTTACCCATTTGAACCCGAACTATCAGCCGACCTTGCTCATCTTTCAAATACAATACCCGGTCTTTCATAATAACCGAGTAACCTTTCTCCATCAGTTGACCCATGCTTAAAATATTGCTTTTTAGGTCGGGTACATAGTACACATCTCGAATTGAGCCAATTAACCCGTCCTTTTGTAGGAAACAGATCGTACCTCGGCCTTTTACCTCAACCTTTGAGGCATCCCCGAACGAAACATGTCTGGTTTCCACCTTTCTCATCTCCTTGAAGAAGTCCTTATGTCCGCACATGTGGTTGCTCGCACCCGTGTCAAGATACCACTCCATGTCATCGTCTGGACTTCCTTTACTGTGTGTCATTAACAAGACACCATCCTTCATCTCGCCTTCTGTGGCTAGGTTGGACGTCTCCTCCACCTTTTTCTCCTCTCTGCATTCTCTTGCGAAATGTCCGACTTTGCCACAGTTGTAACACTTGTCCGAGTTACAATCTTTTGCATAGTGACCAAACTTTCCACATTTGTAACACTCGATGTTTGAATAATGTGACCGACCTCCTCGTCGACCTCGTCCTCGTCCTCTCCAGTTTTGTTGATTTGACTGTCCTACCTCATCACTATACACTTCTTGACTTCGGCCTCGACCTCTACCACCACGGCTAGTACCTCGTCCACCGCGGCCACGTCCTCTACCTCGAAAATTTTGAGAATAGAGCATCTTCTCATCTTTAATTGTTGCTTTGGTCTGAAGTGCCTGCTCAAGAGTTTCCTCCTTCTTCTTCTTTCTTTGTTCATGCGCTTCAAGGGAACCCGCCAACTCGTCAATGGTGAGTGTAGACAGGTCCTTGGACTCCTCTATGGCACAAACCACGTTTTCGAACTGGTCTGTCAAAGATCTCAAGATTTTCTCCACCACTCTGGTGTCAGGTATGTCTTCTCCATTCCGTTTTAACTGGTTCACAATTCCTTGAACCCGGGCAACGAACCCGGATACTCCTTCCGTGTCCTTCATCTTCATTCCCTCCAACTCGGCACGAAGGGTTTGAAGCCGGACTTGTTTAATCCGGTTAGCTCCTCTATAGACATTTGCTAAGATGTCCCAGGCTGCCTTTGAGGTCTCACAATTTGCTATCTTCTCGAACCCGGATTCGTCTACAGCTCGGAAGAGCATGAATGTAAGAACCCGCACCGTTAATTAAGGTAATTAGTAAACTAATTATGATAATTAGGAAATAATTCCATAATTGACCCTAATAATTATTAATGGGCTTAGATAATTATATTGAATAAGTAAAAATGCTGAAAGTCGCTTTTCGGAAGAAAAGCGCAGATACCGGTTCTGCTACTCGGTATAAATGCGTATCGGAAAAGTGTCCCGGAAAATTATAACGAATGCATGATAATTACTAGAATATTATGTAGGACTTGTAAAACAAGTTTCAACTCAAAATGACGTAATCTGGTGCCAGAACTGATACTGGCTATGGAAAAGCGCGTACCGGAAAGGTGCTCCGAAAATTAAAATAAAAATATGACAAATCTTAGAAAAATGTGTAGGTCTAGATTCCAAAGTTTGGGATCAATATCTTTTACTTTGCGATTAAGGCTAATACTGCGCGATTAGTGGCTTGTGCCTATAAATACTAAACTTGCACACAACCCTAGGCCATACTATTTCTTCTACGTGGGTTTTGGGTGGCTGAAGGGAGGTGGCTGCTGTCCATTGCTTCTCCTTCACCAAGTCTTCACCTTTTCTTCTTCTTTCACACTCAAACACTTGGGGAGGGTGAGAGTTAACCTTGGGGCTGCATTGTGGCCATCATTCTGAGTTGAGAAAGCTGTGTGTGTGTAGTTAGTGAGCATGAGTTTGGAGCTTTAGTGATGGCTACCTTGTGGTAGTCATTGTGAGCTTCAAAGTGCCTTCTTATGGTGCAAGAACCCATCTTGAAGTGCCATTTTCGTGCTCCTACTTAGGCTGAGTTTGAGGAACCTTGGGAGAGCTCCAAGAGCACACCTTGCCTCTGTTTTGAACTTTGGTAAGTTATCTCACCATGATCATGAGATTATGATGCTTAAAGTTGGTGTCTTGGCATGTAAAAAGTTAAAATGAAGTAACCAACACCTAAATGAACTTGTATATGCTTAAAGATGCATGCTTTAACGTGTTGAAGTGTTAAAAATGGAACCTTGGAAGGATATCTTCGCGAAATGCAGAAACTGCATTCTGTCGCGAAATATCCGGATATTTCGAGTGAGATATCCGGATATTGGATATCCTGATATCTCGAGTGAGATATCCGGATATTGGATATCCTGATATCTCGAGTGAGATATCCGGATATTGGATATCCTGATATCTCGAGTGAGATATCCGGATATGGGATATCCTGATATCTCGAGTGAGATATCCGGATATGGGATATCCTGATATCTCGAGTGAGATATCCGGATATTGGATATCCTGATATTTCGAGTGAGATATCCTGATATGGGATATCCTGATATTTCGAGTGCGATATCCTGATATGGGATATCCTGATATTTCCAATGAGATATCCTGATACGGGATATCCTGATATTTCCAATGAGATATCCGGATATTCTGGGATTTCGAAGAGCAGTAGCTTTACTGTGCATACAGTAAGCAATTGGGGGGTTTGTGGACCCTAGATTAAGGAAGTTAGGCTTCTGTAATTAATGAACTAAGTCAGAACCACATGATTAAGGGCTTATGGCTTTGTTGGAAGCCTTAAGACGTAAAACGTAAAGGAAAGGCGTAATCTTTAAGTTGTATGCTTGTGATACATGATTATTGATGTATTATTGGTCCATATCAGATTGTGATACTGCTGTTTGTGGACTTGTGAGTGGTTGGACTCTTGGCTTGGGTAGCTAGCTTGCAAGGTAAGCTTTCGTGTCCTCGGTTTAGCCATTTTGATGTTCCACCATGTCCCATGGGGATGGGTTTATGCATGCTGTGTTACATGCTTTATTATTTTGGAAATGCTGTTGAGCTGTTTATATGTAATGAGCTTTTAAGATATGCATGTGGTGTCCACCTAGACGGCAATCCTGAGTATGTAGTACATACAAGATGGAGAAGCATGTGGGTGAGGTGCAGGTAGTATCCATGTACTCATGTAGGCATAGACGTATTCCTACATTTCTCTGGCCAGTAGATTTGAAAGCACACATGACATGATTAATTGCTGCATCGCATGATTTTAGAACTTATACTGTAATACTGTTTTTAGAACTTATATTACACATGTAAGTGAGCTTGGGGTGGAGACTCCTTGAGGACCCCTTGTCTTACTGAGATTTCTTGTTAGAGATCTCACCCCACGTTTGGGGACGCTTATTTCAGGATCAGGTAATGTTGAGGGCTCAGGTGGCAGGAGGCCAGAGCTGAGTTGATATTGATATGCTGTTCTGCTGGATTGACTGCTGTTATGTGTACTGCTTTATTTATGTTAAGTTTATGTTGAGACTATTTGTGGGCATTGTTGCCTTATTTGGTGAGCATGGGGTTTGTCCATGCCACATGATTGTTATCGTCTTTTTATGTTAATGTTGTAATTAAAGTATCAGGATTTTGACCCAGGCTACTTGTGTAGACCTGTGGCTTTAGATACTCACTATTATTTATATATGAGGTATTCCAGTTAGATGTCTTGCAATTTACATACAGGCAGTATTTTTATGAAAATGATTAAGTAATCAAGTTGGCTAAGTTAATGACGTCATAATTGAATTAAAGAAAAAGTTATTCCGCATTTTAATTAAGCGTGGCTTAATACGATAGTGTGTTAACAGACCGGGTTAACACGGGCTGTTACAATGAATAACGCCAGCTTGTCTTTTGCACGCGTCTCTTTCAACGCTTTGGTTTGAGCCGCCGAATGGCCTCCAGTGTCCTGTGGTTCTACAAAACCTGCTTGAACATTCTCCCAAGCGTCCTGGGATCCGAGAAGAGCCTTCATCTGGATGCTCCAATTCTCGTAGTTCTCCTTCGTCAACTTAGGTAGTGCCATATCACTCCCCCTCTCCATAGCTCTGATACCAATTTGTGGTATCACTATAATGTAGAACTTAAAATAAAAACAACTATTTTCTTGTGGAGAAGACAAAACTTGTATTTCTCTTTTTTTGTGATATGTTGCTTACAATATGGATTAGTTTATATAGGCACTAGATTGCCTTTTCATGAACCAAAACATTAAATTAGCCATAAACCACAAAACTAAACTTCCAACTCTTGGCCTCTCTAACTCTTGGCCTTTCACTTTCTCACAACTCTTGGCCTTTCACTTTCTTACAACTCTTGGCCCTTCACTTACCTAAACACATGACTCCTTAATTAAGACTATTAAATATAAAACTAACAAAACATTTAAAGTTTATTCAACATATGTGCTTTGGCATTAAGAGTTTAATCATGAAATATTATTCATCAGCTGGCTTACTCATTTTAATTTGACTCAATATATATTTTTTTTCTTTAATACTAATAGTTCAATTTGCTGCTTACTTGATTAAATTTAGAATGGTTTATCATAAAATGCTTTAGTGCCTTTTTGTGAATTCTGGCAAGGCATGCCAAACAATTTGGATTTTATGGCAAAATTTCTTTTGAAGACCAAGAAAAACTTTTGAGGTCTAAACAAGATTCTTTGACGAAAATCTAGACACGAAAAGTATGTAATCAACTCCCATTAACAATTGACTTAATCAACAGCGTCCCTTTATTTATGATCAAACATCAAATGGAGGTTTCAGCAATTCATCATAACTTAAAGCCCCAAGAGAACATTCAATGATCAAAATTCAATTGATTAACACCGGACGCAATAACAAGAAAAAGGACTTAACAAACAATAAAAAAAAAGGTAGGTGATTACGGCCTATATAGCTTCCAGAGCCTGCAGGATATCTTCCTCCAAATCTTCATAGTCTTCAAGTCCAAAGCAGTAGCGAACCAAGTTGTCATAAATTTTATACTTTGCTCTTTCTGACCGAGGAAGATCCCTGTTCCGAAATACATAAATATTAATATAATCCACCACAATAAGTTATTTCAACGCGATATCTCAACTTAAAACGTTAAAGCTTTAGATTAAGAAGTAGAATATTCTTACTACCCATTTTTTCTACTATCATTCCACTACCACTCTAATCACCATTGGATTAGAGGAAAAATTGAATGAAGAAAGAGAAAAAAAAAATAACTTTTGAATCCAATGATAATTAAAGTGGCAGTGGAGTGGTAGTAGAAAAAATGGGTAGTAAGAATATCCTACCCCTAGATTAATAAGTCATTGATAAGAACTTCACTTAGTCTTTTGAACGTTAAATCATGGATAAATATGACAAGCAATTTGAGCAAGTACCAATAAGACATGATAGCAGGCTGATTCACAACGCTCTCACAGCCACCAAAGGATGGAGCAATATATGGGATTTTCAACGAATCAACAAATTCTATGGTTTTCATTATATCTCCATCAATCTGCATGATTATCAATATTCAGAACTATCAGAATTGGCAAAAATAATGAGATCAACAAAATACTTAGGATGAAAATAACAACTCTTAGCAACCACAATGGAATAGCAAATCATACTTCAAAACAGAGAACACCACCAAAGCCAGTCATTTGTCTCTTGGCAATGTCATGTTCAGGATGACTTGGCAAACCTGGATAGTAGACGCTCTTCACCTGCCAATAACACCATGCAAGTAAAACCAATTTACATGAGATGCTGAACCTCACATTTTCATTTTAAAACCCTCACAAGAAAAAAATAAAGTAACAACAACAATAGTGTAAATATACGAGCTAGAATATTCTTATTATCAATTTTTTCTATTATCACTCTAATCAATTATAGGAAAAGTTGAATGAAGAGAGAGAAAAGAAAAAATAACTTTTGAATCCAATGATAATTAGAATGGTAGTGGAGTGGTAGTAAAAAAAAATTAGTAATAAGAATATCCTACCTCAATAAACAAATATACAAGCTCACTACAGACAAAGAAGGAATTTACATTTAAAATTAAGTGTTCGAAGACATCAAAATTTCAGAATAGGCCAGTTTCCATCACACAAGCATATTGTTACTTCTATCGTTTGTCCATCATGCCACTTATATGTACAATAAAATAGAGGGTTATATTACTCTTATGTTGCATGAGATAATATAACTTCCTACAGACTCATCAATTTTCGTGCTTCTTTTTTTCCTTTTTTAATAAATAATGGGAATCACTACATGATTGTATCTACAACATGAGATAATATATCTCTCATTACATGAAAGTAATATAACCCTAAAATAAAAAAAAAGAAATAAGAAGACTCTCCATTACACCCCAAATAACAAGGCCGGGACGAGAGCAATTATTGTTCCCAATTTTATCCTTACATAATTGCAAACATGATGTTTTCATATTCAAACACCTGACCTTTCCGTCGCACAAGAACAGCTTTACCACTTATAAATACAGTATCATTCAAATGTTTCAAACACGTAAGGGGATGAGACAAGACATCGTATGTATCAATTCCCTTGGTACCTTAGGATGTGCCTCTAAAATTTTGGCTGCTTTCATTGCTGATGAATTCTGTTGCCGTACACGAAGATGCAGCGTTTTCATTCCTCTAAGGACTAGGTATGCTGAATTCTGTTATTATGTCAGCATAACAAATCAATTTATGTATATCCTTCCATGGAAAGACTTAGCATAGCTCTGTAGAAATGACTCACCGGGCTAAGTGTACCACCCAAAATGAAATGCAAACTACGCACTTGTGAAATCAACTTCTCTGAACCACTTATGCAACCAGCAAGGACCTGAAACATAGGTTAAAAAAAAAAGGTTCCTTAAAGCTTAACTATGAATGATTGAAATGTAGATTGAATATTTTGGCAAACAAGTGCTTAACAAGTGATTCTTTTCATGAATTTTGATTTAACAAGTGAAAAAATATATACAATCCAACCATCCAATACAAAACCGACTTCAATTGCACAAACATTTTAATGTTTCTATACCTTTTTTTTTTTCATAACACAACATTGGTCACACAAACTTACATCATGATGTCCATTAATGTATTTTGTTGCAGAGTTCACAACAAGATCAGCTCCAAGGGCAAGGGCCTTTTGGTTTATAGGTGTGGCAAAAGTACCATCAATGCACACCAAAGCCCCTTTTTGTGACAAAGCTCTGAAACAAGTTTAATGTCAACACATCTTTGAAATGGATTGGTAGGAGTCTCAGTGAAGAATAATGAAACCTGCACACATGCATATACTATACCATATCATATGAACTCAATACTATTCATTATTTCCAAAGAAATCAAAAGAGAAACTTCACAGAAAGAAACCAATTACTCTCTCCACCACTCACATTGTTCTGTTCCAATGCACGTTCCAAGGCACCAACATCAGCAGGATCAATTATTGTGGCCTATTCAGCAAAGTGAAAATTTTAATGAGTTTATAACTAATAGCCGCTCTTTTAAGAGGGCCGACCCAGTTCAAATACCCACTTCGTGAGTGTCTGGGGAAGGGGATACTCTAGGCAGCCTTTCCCCTGCATTTTGCAGAGAGGCTGATTCGAACAAGCGACCTGACACACCACGGCAAGCAAGCTTACCGCTGAGCCAAACCGGCCCTTCAGCCGCTCTTTTAAGAAGCTCTTAAAAAATTAAAACAAGCTAACCTAAATTTAAATACACTCTTTAAGTAAGTTCTAGAAATCTTAGTCACCTAAGGAAACATAACAACAAAAGTAGCAGTTTCAAAAAAGGGCCGACCCAGTTCAAATACCCACTTCGTGAGTGTCTGGGGAAGGGAATACTCTAGGTAGCCTTCTCCCTGCTTTTTGCAGAGAGACTGATTCGAACCCGCGATCTGACACACCACGACAAACAAGTTTACCGCTGAGCCAAGCCGGCCCTTCAAAAAGTAGCAGTTTCAGATAAAATAAAATACTATAAACAACCAAAGTAAATCATATATACCGTGATTCCCATCTTTGGAAGCACGTTCCCAATGAAGATTCTGGTTCTGCTATAGCAATCTGTGGTGGTCACAATATGTCCACCAGCTGGAACCAGTGCCATCAACATAACCGTGCTAGTACACATCCCAGATGCCATGAATAAAGTTGATTCAGCACCCTCTAGTACACTGCTTCAGAAAAGACTATTAAGTATCCATGATCATAACAATCATGTAGGAAAATTCTTAAGTGTTAGCAATAAAAATCTCTTTCTCTTGTTCTGTCCCATTGAATATGTACCACATCAGCTATGTGAATTATATCACTGTCTAGCACTTGAATTATAATTTTAACACTATAACTTATGTGCTACACATTTAATGAAACGTATATAGAAGAACATTGAAGAATGTAAAGAGAATGAAATCAAACACATACCTCATCTTCTCTTCTAAAACCACTGTCGTTGGGTTTCCATATCTCCCATATTCAAAACTAAATTGGCGTTTCTCCTTGAAAAAAAATAAAAAAAAATAAAGATGATTAGAGAAACAATGCATTATTTGTATTGACCCTAGCTATCATTTACAACACCTATAGCCCATGTCATATTTGTGTCTTCTAGAAGTTTTCACATTTTTCTCACTGATTCCTTCTCATGACAATTTTTGAATTTCATGCATTTGATGAATAAATTTTAATAAAATGCTCCAATAGAAGAGTACCTTGTAATCAATCAGATCAGAGGTCTTTTTGAAGAAGTAAGCAGAAGCATTCACTATTGGGGTAGTAATTGCATCAGTTACAGTGCCCCTACCTAATCTCTCAGCTGCATAGTTAAAAACTTAGTTAACAATGACAGCCAATTTAATTCGCATAATTACCAAGGATTTGTCACCAAGGAAACGTTTGGTATAGGAGAAAAAAAAATTACTAAAAAAATTGGTAGGAACTGATTTTTCCCGTCTAAGTTACAAAAAGCCGTTTAGTTGACCAAAATTTTCCCCGGATAATTTGATTAAATTTTTTGAATTATTGTTTGGTTGATTGTAAAATAATAATAGGAAACGACTGTTAATTTAGAAGAATACCCCTACATTTACTTTTTCATTCAGACACACAAGGAGGTTATTTTGGTCTATATTTTTGCGGTTCCTTTTTCACATCCTCGGGCTACAGACTATTCCACATATTCTGTTAAGAGTGTTAGTCCCACATTGTGTGTGTCTCATAGTGTTAGTCCCACATTGTGTGTGTCTCATTGTATTCTTCAATTGGTTTGCTATATAATAGAACCAATGTTGTGTAGTTTAACACAACAAGGATTACTATCAATTCCTCTTGTATCTTGATATTTAACATGGTATCTAGAGCCTAACAAGAGGAATCTTAATCCGCTTAACTTAGTTCTCTTTTCCATAATTTCAATATGGTTATAGAGAGATATCACCCTCCTTGAGGGATTCCCGTTGCTATTTCTTTTTCGGGTTTTTCTTAGTATGCTCTGTGACTGCAGCTTAGACTGATCTGTCACATCAGAAAAGAATGATCTTTGGGAAGCTGTTGGGTTGACCGCCGTTGATCGACCACCGTTGACTGCCGTCTCCTGCGATTTTTTTTGATGACTTTCCGGCGACTTTTCCGACGATCTACTAGCGTCTCCGACGACTATTTATACTATTCATCATCCATCTTGAGGGGGAGCACCTTCCATGTTGCTGATGGTCATTCCAGCACAATTGTCTTTGCCGATGATAATTCCGGCACCGAAGTTCCTCTTGAGGGGGAGCACCTTCCATGTTGCTGATGGTCATTCCAGCACAGTTGTCTTTGCCGATGATAATTCCGGCACCGAAGTTCCTCTTGAGGGGGAGCACTTTCCATGTTGCTGATGGTTATTCCAGCACAGTTGTCTTTGCCGATGATAATTCCGGCTCCGAAGTTCCTCTTGAGGGGGAGCACTTTCCATGTTGCTGATGGTCATTCCAGCACAGTTGTCTTTGCCGATGATAATTCCGGCTCCGAAGTTCCTCTTGAGGGGGAGCACTTTCCATGTTGCTGATGGTTATTCCAGCACAGTTGTCTTTGCCGATGATAATTCCGGCTCCGAAGTTCCTCTTGAGGGGGAGCACTTTCCATGTTGCTGATGGTCATTCCAGCACAGTTGTCTTTGCCGATGATAATTCCGGCTCCGAAGTTCCTCTTGAGGGGGAGCACTTTCCATGTTGCTGATGGTTATTCCAGCACAGATGTCTTTGCCGATGATCATTCCGGCATCTTCCATGTTGATGTTCATTCCGACGCCATTTTTAGCACATTGTTGATTTTTGGTTTCTCATATAGGAGATTTATTTTGATGTTATGTTACTTGGTCATTTCATTTTGTTGATGTAGCACTGTTGCTTTTGGTTCCTAATAGGAGTATTATTTATGTATCAAGCTTGTAGCATATGATCTATATGCTACAGCTTGAGGGGGAGTGTTAAGAGTGTTAGTCCCACATTGTGTGTGTCTCATAGTGTTAGTCCCACATTGTGTGTGTCTCATTGTATTCTTCAATTGGTTTGCTATATAATAGAACCAATGTTGTGTAGTTTAACACAACAAGGATTACTATCAATTCCTCTTGTATCTTGATATTTAACATATTCGATGGCCTTCCATTTGCTCTCGCCGTAGGTAGATTTACAAACAAAAGCAACAATCGGGTAATATTTTTAACTGAGAAACTCCCCCTTATTTTGGTATCAAATGCTGCAAACAACTATTCCCAAATTTACTTTCCCGGGATCCAAAATATAATCCGCGTAAAAAACACCCCATAAAAGAAATTTATTAATCCATCTACTACAATTGTCTCGATAGGGGAAATTTTTATCGTGCTCCACGACCATGGTGGTCCTCCATTGAAAGAGTGACACATGTCATTTTTTATTTTTTATTCTCCCTCCTCTCCCCTCTCTCTTCAATCTCTCTTTTACTCTCTCTGCTCCGCCCCATCCAATGTGGGGCTGGAGCACCAAAATAAGTCTCCTCGATTAGATCCGATTATTTTGTTAAAAAAAATATATGTGGTTTGAATGAGTTACTCAGTTGGCAACTACAAAAGTATTTTATAACCACTATGGGTAGCTCTGTTGGCAAATGAGCTACCAAGGTTTATTTGGATAAGGGGTTCAAGCTCTGTCTCAAGCAAATTCTTAGAAAATCTCTGAGGATCAGAGGACTCCCCTATTTCAATGAGGGGTAGCCTTCGGGCCGTACTCCGAGAGCAAGAGACCGGATGAGGTTGAATGAGAATACCACCAAGTTATATATAAAAAAATTAAAATATATTTTGATATTCCATCTAAACATGAAAGATTAAAATATATTTGTTATGGACCTGACAAATGCCCACATTCTAGAAGGTCCAAATAGGGCTAACAGCTAAGAGGCTCCTCCCAGGTAACTCATATATAAATAAGGGGTTAAATCAATAAGGTACATACACTTTAAACTTTCTCTTAGTTTGTCACTGTGCACACATCCCACGACTATGTCGTGTATAATAGTGTGCACAGTGATCCGTTGATCTCTAGAGTACCTATCCTATAGGTGTTTGATAGAGAACAAATAGATCCTATATTAACATAACAATCTCTGATTGGATATATCGATTTATCATAACAATATTTTTTATCTTTCAACAAAACATTTTTTTAACTTGATCCTACATAAAAATTCCAATAAGTCTCTGTTCATAGATCTATTTTTAATTTGGTCGTCACTATTTTGTTACTATCACTACAAAATCTGTTTGAATTATAAATAGTCAAATTTAAACGTAAGATTAAAAATAATATATATATATATATATATATATATATATATATATATATATATATATATATGATCCTTTGACACCAGTGTCAAATTTGAAATTTGACACATCATCTCACAGTTTTTAGATAAAAAAAAATTAATGGTGTTATATGCTTACAAATCAGAGTCATTGATCTTTTTTGATCTAACGGCTCTCAGATGAGGTGTCAAATTTCAAATTTGATACCGGTGTCAAATTTCAAATTTGACAAAAGATTTTACCTTATATATATATATATATTTGGATATGGTATTTAGTGTCAAAACCTATAATTTCATACAAATTATATAGTCCCTCGCCACTAGTCCACACCTAATGATTTAAAAACATTATTTTTTTTTATACACATTCCTTGACAATTATTTAAAGTTAGTATGAGAGCATTACAACATAACATACATCAAGGACTACATTAAAACATGATAAAGATAAAAGAAATATTTAACAAACTCGAAATAAAATTTCTTTGGCTTAACGTAACTTGTATTAATTTATGGGGAAAATATTATTTCATTTTAAGTGAGAGAAAGACACAAGTTAATATTTTTTAGTTAAAATTTAAATTAAAAAAAAATTATCCACCCCCCCAAAAAAAAAATTATTTTTATCATTTGTGTCTTTCTCATACTTAAAATGACATAATTCTACGTCTTTTAAAAGGACAAACATTGAGCTCTTTATTTATATAGACAAAATTAATTAGAAATAAAAAACAACATAAAAACATTTTCATATTTAAAAAGTCATATGCAAAAAGTCATATTTAAACATTCATATGCAAACATTCTCACTTAAAAGAACATAAACAACAACCAAGATTAATGATCGCAAAATAAAAACCCATAAAATTTTGCTTTAAATAAAGATAAAATTTGATCCTAAAATAATAATTTTATTTTGGCCTCCAAAATTTTCTTATAAGTATACAAATTAATGATTGATCGGCTTCAAATCTTTTTTATTTGCATTAATTTGTATATTTAAGTAAAAATAATCATGGCTAAAGCACCCTTCTAGGATTTTTGAGAAAAAGAATTGTAAAAGTTAATTGGATAAATTTTTTCAAATTAATGCAGTCAAATACCATCACTGGTATTGACGGAATTAGTCTCATCGATGATCATGAAGGGAATGATGTCATGTCAGCGTACATAGGCACTTTCGTTAATGTAAAGTTTAGAATGCCATAACTTTTGAGTAAGACATCTAAATCAGATATTTTTTTTTATTTCACATACTTTTTTCGAGCTCTACGCAATAACATCTCATTTGACATATTTTATCTCACACAAACATAATTCAAATTTTCAACTATAATTCCACGATCACAAGACCATTTAAACTCAAAAGCTCCTGAGTTCTTTCCTAACTAACATTACGAGCTACAATACATGTCATCGATCAACACTTTTTTTTTTTTTTTTTGATAAAGCGATTGACACGTTTTTTTATCTAGTGAACGATGTTATTTAATTTTTTTTTTTTTAACTAAGCAATTTCTTCGTCCAAAAGTCTTAGAAATATATTTTTGCCAAAATATCATTAATAACGTTTTTTTAAAGATCACATTATTAAAATAAGTTGCATAGATGAAAATACAGAGCCATTTTGTTTTAAAAAAAAATGTGTAATTTTGATATTTTTTTTCTTAAAACAATTTTGTAGAATTGTTAATAAAAGAAATAATTTTCTATATTTTAAAAAATGTTTTCTATATTTTTTTATTTTAAACGTTAAAAATCAAAACACAAGATAAAAACAATATAAATATGTTCTTTAAATTTAATTTTTTTAAAAAATAATTATAATTTTTTAAAACTTTTTTAACGAAAGAAACCTTTTCAGTGGAATTTTATTACTTTTTGGTTTAAAAATTAAAAAACTATTTTTCAAAACACGTTTCAAACACCCTCATAAATAATTAAAAAGAGTCTTGAAATACAGCCCAAAATTAATGATAGAAATTAACAAGAAAAACAAAGTACCAGCATGAATGGTTATGCTTCCATCGCATTTCAAAAACGAGTAACGATCGATAACGGATTCCTTAGGCTTTATAGTTTGATTCAACCCCGCCCCGGTGTCCGTCTTCGTAGGCGGCGGTGACGGTGGTGCTGCGGCGGCAGCGGCGGAGTTATTGTTACTGTTGGCGACGATTTGTGCGACGCCAGTGTTACTGCAGTTGCGGCGTGACTTGGTGCTGAGCTGGCGCTTGAAGTTTCGAGGAGATGAAGAGAGGTGGTGAAACGGCACCGTTGCGATGGTGTTGTTGGAGTGGCGGTGGCGAAGGTTCTCGAAGAAATCGGAATCGGAACGGCAATCGAAGTAGGCGAAAGCCTTGTTGCAAATTGAAGAGGCCATGTTCTTTCTCTTTGTTTTGAAGAGTTTTAGTTGTCTGTGTTTTTCCGAGTTGCGTCGCTAAATCACTCAGTCATTAGTTGTGCATGGTGGGTGCACTTTATAGAAGGAAATGATAGAAGCTACGTGTTGTTATTCTTCCCAAATTACCATATTACTATAGGCAAAATTAACTTTTATGTAACAAGGAATTTGTTAATCTTCTGTCACTGTACTTCCTAAAAAGTGCCAAATATTTTTTATTTTACAAAATCCGGTGAGTTCCAGTTTGTCTAGAGGAAAAAATGGTTATCTTCGGTTGGTGAAGAAATTTATATTGGAATAAGATTTTAAAAGATGGGAGAGGTTATACTTACGACCTATTTTCCTTTACAACCTCTTACGACCAATATCTTAACCGTTGATCTCCGTCCATCAACGGTTAAGATTTATTACGAATTAATAATTAATTAATAAATTTTATTTGTAAAAATCTTAATCTTTAATTGACGGAAATCAATGGTTAAGATATTGGTTGTAAAGGAAAATAGGTTGTAAGTATAACCTTCCCCTTAAAAGATTATTTAGACATAAAAAAAATTTAAAAGATTATATAGAATTTGGATTTTATAAATTTTAAAAGAAAAATTCAAATCTTTTAAATTTTAAAATTTTAATAAAGAAGAAAATATTGCAATAGAAAAATTTTAAGATATCTCAAAATTAGGGTGAAAGTGTGAAAGTGACATTCTATTTATACTTCTCACTAAAATAATTTTGAAAAAATCATAAATAATAAATATTTAAAACAATAAGATAAAACACAATACACCAAATAAATTTGATTTTACAATTTTTTTATACATTGATTTTACATTTTACTCCTACAAATCGGAAAATTAATAAAGCTATGGCTACTTGCTCGCCTTCTTACCTCAATTCTATCCCGTTGAGGGGTAATAAAATAATTTTGAATTTATTTTCTTTTATATATCAGTTTTTTTATAAACTTTAAAATAAAAAGGGGAAACTTTTTTTTTTTTGATTAATAAAGGGGAAACTTTATTAAATAATGCCAAATGATACGCTTAATAACTGCTTTTGTTAAATGAATCCTATCAAATAATACGCACGCTCTCCTCGTGATTTGTAGGAACACTGGGCATGATATCCTCGGGCAACCACCCTTTGCCTCATTAGTGGCAACAAATTATTGGAAAGCTGTAACAGCCCGTGTTAACTCGGATTGTTAACATACTATCGTATTAAGCCACGTTTAATTAAAATATGAAATATTTTTTTCTTTAATTCAATTATAACGTCATTAACCTTAGCCAACTTGATTACTTAATCAATTTCATAAAATACTGCCTGTATGTAAATTGCAAGACAACTAACTGAATACCTCATATACGAATATAGTGTGAGTATCTAAAGTCACAGGACCACAACATATAGCTTGGACCATAAATCCGGATACTTTAATACAACTTTAACTAAAGAAGACAATAACAAGTCTATGTGGCATGGACAAACCCCATGCTCACCAAATAAGGCAACAATGCCCACTATCAGTCACAACATGATAATCATGGAAAACATAACAGCAGTCAATAACCAGCATCCAATGTCAGCATAACACAAATATGTCTAACTCAACTCTGGCCTCCTGCCACCTGAGCCCTCAACATTACCTGAACCTGAAATAAGCGTCCCCAAACGTGATGTGAGATCTCTAAACAAGAAATCTCAGTAAGACATGCGGTCCACAAGGATCTTCCACCCCAAGCTCACTTACATGTGCAATATAAGTTCAAAAGCAATATTTCCAATGTTAGTTCCAAAACTATGCAGTGCAACAGATATTCGTGCCATGTGTGTTTATATTATCTACTGGCCAGAGAAATGTAGGAATACGTCTATACTCACATGAGTACAAGGAATACCGCTTGCACCTCACCCACAGCCTCACCATCTCGTATGTAGCACATACTCAGGCTTACCGTATAGGTGGACACCACATGCATATCATAAAGGCACATAGCATATAACAGCTCAACAGCATTTCCAAATATCAAAAGCATGTAATACAGCATGCATAAACCACATCCCCATGGGACATGGTGGAACCACAACATGGCTAAACCGAGGACACGAAAGCTTACCTTGCAAGCTAGCTATCCAAGCCAAGACTTACCAAGGTAACTCAAAATCAAGGGTGGTAAGACTTACCAAGGTTCAAACTCAGCAACTATGCCTCATGGAGCTCTCCAAGCAACTCTTCAAATTCTGACTATGAAGGGCACACGAAAATAAGCTACAAGATAACTTATTTACTCAACAAGAAGACATCTTTGAGTGTTAAAATGCCAACTAAATGGCCACCCTTCCAAGAACAGATGAAGCAGCCCTCTCACACACTCTCACAGCAGCTGGACACTTGCAAAAGGACTCTCCTTTCACTCCCACGAGGTTACTCACAAGTGTTGATGAAGAGAAAGAGGGAGGGATCACACAAAATGAAGACTTGACCTTCAGATGGTGACCAAAGGTAATGGAACAGTGTTTCACACACTCAGAAGCAGCCCCTCCACGCAGGTATTTTAGGTATCTAGGGTTGTGTGCCCTCTAAAGATAGTATATATAGGGATTTAAGCCATAACGCGCAGTATTAGCCTTAATAGCTACGCAAAAGATCTTGATCCCAAGCTTTGGAATCTAGACCTACTCATTTTTCTAAGATTTTTATATTTTTATTTTATTTTTCGGAGCACCTTTCCGGTACGCGCTTTTCCATAGTCAGTGTCAGTTCTGGCATCAGATCTCATCATTTTGACTTGAAACTTGTTTTACAAGTCCTACATAATATTCTAGTAATTATCATGCACTCGTTATAATTTTCCGGGATACTTTTTCGGTACACATTTGTACCAGGTAGCAGAACCGGTATCTGCACTTTTCTTCCGAAAAGTGACTTTCAGCATTCTTACTCACTTACTATAATTATTTAAGTCAAATAATAATTATTAAGGTCAATTATGGAATCATTTCCTAATTATCATAATTAATTCATTAATTACCTTAATTAGCGGTGCGGGTTCTTACAAATGCCACGCTCTTGAAAAAAAAAAAATTGTCACCTAAATCGCTAGAACACCTAACGAGTTAGATTTGGACACATGATAACCAATTTAAGGTCACCTAAATTGCTGGACAATTCAACATTTATCCTAATTAATGTGTTAAAATGCCTAATCTGGGATTGGAATCCACTTGGCACAAAACGCTAGGCAGTATGGCGCGTTGTGTAAGAACCCGCACCGCTAATTAAGGTAATTAGTGAATTAATTATGATAATTAGGAAATAATTCCATAATTGACCCTAATAATTATTAATGGGCTTAGATAATTATATTGAGTGAGTAAAAATGCTGAAAGTCGCTTTTCGGAAGAAAAGCGCAGATACCGGTTCTGCTACTCGGTATAAATGCGTACCGGGAAATTATCCCGGAAAATTATAACGAATGCATGATAATTACTAGAATATTATGTAGGACTTGTAAATCAAGTTTCAAGTCAAAACGACGTAATATGATGCCAGAACTGATACTGGCTATGGAAAAGCGCGTACCGAAAAGGTGCTCCGAAAAATAAAATAAAAATATGAAAAATCATAGAAAAATGCGTAGATCTAGATTCCAAAGTTTGGGATCAATATCTTTTACTTTGCGATTAAGGCTAATACTGTGTGATTAGTGGCTTGTGCCTATAAATAGGCACATTAGCACAAAACCCTAGGCCATATTACATTACCTACGTGACATTGGGCTGCAGCTGCCACCCTTCTCCTTCTTATTCTTCTTCTTCTTCTTCTTCTTTCTTCTTCTTTCCTTAGCCAAGTGATCACCTTTCATGCTTGTGTAAACATTTGTGAAGGTGAGAGTTAATCTTGGGGTTGCATTGTGGCCATCATTCTGAGTTGAGAGGTAGTTAGTGAGCATGAGTTTGAAGCTTTAGTAATGGCTACTTTGTGGTAGTCATTGTGAGCTTCAAAGTGCCTTCTTGTGGTGCAAGAACCCACCTTGAAGTGCCATTTTCGTGCTCCTACTTAGGCTGAGTTTGAGGAACCTTGGGAGAGCTCCAAGAGCACAACTTGCCTCTGTTTTGAACTTTGGTAAGTTACCTCACTATGATCATGAGTTTATGATGCTTAAAGTTGATGTCTTGGCCATGTTTAATGAGTAAACAAGAGGGTATAAGGTATATGAACCTAAAATGAACTAAAGATGCATGCTTTAACGTGTACATGTATTAAAAGTTGGACCTTTGGGATGGATATTCACGAAATGCAGAAACTGCATTCTGTCGTGAGATATCCGGATATTTGTCGAATAGATATCCGGATATCAGTATCCGGATATGGTATCCGGATATTGATATCCGGATATGGGATCTGGGTATCCGGATATGACATATCCGGATATGTCCAGTGTGATATCCGGATATGGCATATCCGGATATGCCCCTTCTGATATCCGGATATCCTGGGTTCTGCGCAGACAGTAGCTGTACTGTATGAACAGTAAGCTATTGGGTGTGTGTGGACCCTAGTTTAAGGAAGTGGAACTTCTGTAATAAATGGACTAAGTCAGAATCACATGATTAAGGACTTATGGCTTTGTTGGAAGCATTAAGACGTAAAACGTAAAGGAAAGGCGTAGTCTTTAAGTTGTATGCTTGTGATGCATTTATATTGACTTGTTAATGGTCCATATCAGATTGTGATACTGCTGTTTGTGGACTAGTGAGTGGTTGGACTCTTGGCTTGGATAGCTAGCTTGCAAGGTAAGCTTTCGTGTCCTCGGTTTAGCCATTTTGATGTTCCACCATGTCCCATGGGGATGGGTTTATGCATGCTGTGTTACATGCTTTGATTATTTTGGAAATGCTGTTGAGCTGTTTATATGTAATGAGCTATTATGATATGCATGTGGTGTCCACCTAGACGGCAATCCTGAGTATGTAGTACATACAAGATGGAGAAGCATGTGGGTGAGGTGCAGGTAGTATCCATGTACTCATGTAGGCATAGACGTATTCCTACATTTCTCTGGCCAATAGATTTGAAAGCACACATGACATGAATAATTGCTGCATCGCATGATTTTAGAACTTATACTGTAATACTGTTTTTGGAACTTATATTACACATGTAAGTGAGCTTGGGGTGGAGACTCCTTGAGGACCCCTTGTCTTACTGAGATTTCTTGTTAGAGATCTCACCCCACGTTTGGGGACGCTTATTTCAGGATCAGGTAATGTTGAGGGCTCAGGTGGCAGGAGGCCAGAGTTGAGCTGATATTCTGATATGCTGTCTTGCTGGATTTGCTGTTATGTTTTCCGCTTTTATTATGCTGATTATGTTGAGACTATTTGGTGGGCATTGTTGCCTTATTTGGTGAGCATGGGGTTTGTCCATGCCACATGATTGTGTTATTGCCCTTTTATTTTTAATGTTGTAATTAATGTATCAGGATACTGACCCAGGCTGCATGTGTAGTCCTGCGGTTCTAGATACACACATTATATTTATGTACGAGGTATTCAGTTAGTTGTCTTGCAATTTACATACAGGCAGTATTTTTATGAAAATGATTAAGTAATCAAGTTGGTTAAGTTAATGACGTCATAATTGAATTAAAGAAAAAGTTATTCCGCATTTTAATTAAGCGTGGCTTAATACGATAGTGTGTTAACAATCCGGGTTAACACGGGCTGTTACATTTTATGGTATCAAAGCACTTTCTAGGGAAAAGCCTGTATGTATTGCAATAACTTAGGATGAGTCGTTGTGTGTCTACTTTGTGTTCTCTCTGACGGGTGTGTGTAACGATAATGCATATGTGACCACATGGCGTGGGCCTGATCAACTCATTCTTTGTGTAACTTGTGCAGAGTCATGGTGCCACCGAGGAGGAACACGAGTACAAGCGAGGATCAATCGGATCCTGTCCTAGCTGCATTAGCTGAGATGCAGGCGGCCCGACTAGCCGACCAGGAAGCCACGAGGCTGGCGAACCGGGCGATGCTGGACGCTATACGAGATGCGAACCGGCAAACCACGACAGAGGTTCTGGAGGAGAACCGGATGGCCAACATGACGATGATGAGAGTCATGTTGGAGGAGTTGAGGGCTGGTCTTGCTGCGGGCCAGGTTCCTCCACCACCTTCACCGCCGCCACCGCCTCCACCTCCGCCTAGTCAACAGGAGGACACCCAGAGCCAGATGGGTGAGGGTAGTCATTTGACGGGGGCTATGCAGACTATCCCCGTACTTGCTGAGGATCGTGACGAGATCGATCGCCGGCTGAATGCTTTCCGTAAGCATAAGCCACCTACCTTCGACGGATCGTATGATCCCATTGCTCCTGCCAGATGGCTACAGGCGCTGGACAAAATTTTCCGGATCATGCAATGCACCGATCCGCAGAAGCTGCTATTCGCCACGTACATGCTGGAGGGCGAGGCCCATGAGTGGTGGACCAACCTATCTCGGGTCTACGAGATGCAGGGTTATGTGATGACGTGGCCATTCTTCGAGGAGAGCTTCCTGGGTCAGTACTTCCCTTATGACTCACAGGAGAGGAAGCAGGGGGAGTTTGACCGGTTGGTACAGGGCTCGTTGTCTGTTGACGAGTACCTGGCCAAGTTTAATGAGCTGGTCAAGTTCTCTCATTTCCGCATGGCGAGACCGACTCCCGTTTTTCTTGCGGCTAAGTTCCGGAGGGGACTTAATGAGGACATAGCTGGGCATCTTGCTGGTTCTGCTTCAAGAGATTTTGGAGCTTTGGTACAGCAGTGCCGCGACATCGAGGACTACTGCCGTGCGAGTCAGGCCAAGAGGGCCAAGATTGAGGTGCCACAGGGTACCGGCAGTTCTACTCCCTGGAAGAACAAGAATTTTGCCAACAAGGGCAAGGGCAAACCGTTGGCGGCTAAGCAAGCGCCAAATCAGTTCAGAAAGACTGCTGCTCAGGGGAACACAGCTAGACCTCCTGCTCCCAGATGTTCGGGATGCGGGAAGTCACATTTTGGGCCGTGCTCCACCGGGCAGTTGATATGCTTCCAGTGTGGCAAGGAGGGCCACTACTCCAGAGATTGCCCGACGGCGAGAGTTGCTGCAGTGCAGGCTGTGCCATTGCAGATGGTTCCTACTGGGGCACCAGTCGTGCCACCTACTACTGGGCGTGTGTATACGTTGGATCGTCAGCAGTCGGACAGAGCTCCGAACCTGGTCAGAGGTACTGTTACCATTGGTGGATCAACTGTTGATGTTTTGTTTGATTCCGGGGCAACGCACTCTTTTGTTGCTACCCCTATTGCTGTGGGGCTTGAGTTGCCCAGTGCTGTGCTTTCTCCACCGATGCGGTTTACCACCGCCACCGGAGAAAAATGTTTGACCTCCACTGTTCATCGCGATGTAGCGTTTCAGCGGGATGGCCGTGACTTCTCGGTAGATCTGATAGGATTACCGATGGCCAACCTTCAGATTATTTTGGGCATGGATTGGTTGTCCAGAAACTGTGCAATGATTGATTGCTGTGCCAAGAAAGTGGTGATGTCTCCGGGTGGGTCCACAGCCAGTTCCTCACCGTTCATTTCAGTCCTGCAGGCGAGGAGGGCCTTGAGAGCAGGGGCATTTGGCTATGTCATGTTGGGAGGTTTGGTGAGTGGGACACAGGAGGATCTCACGGAATTCCTGAGGAGATTCCTGAGTTTCCACCACAGAGGGAGATAGAGTTCTCCATTGACTTATTGCCTGGTGTGGGGCCTATCTCGTTGGCTCCATACCGGATGTCGCCACCAGAGTTGGCGGAGCTGAAGAAGCATATCGAGGAGCTTTCAGCAAAAGACTTTATTCGGTCGAGTGTGTCTCCCTGGGGAGCACCGGTCATTTTCGTGAAAAAGAAGGATGGGACCATGCGGTTGTGCACCAATTACAGACAATTGAACAAGGTGACAATCAAGAACAAGTACCCTCTTCCACGCATTGATGATTTGCTGGATCAGCTCAGAGGTGCTTGCGTCTATTCCAAGATTGATCTCCGGTCCAGTTATCATCAGATACGGGTTAAGCCGGAGGATGTCCCTAAGACAGCGTTTCGCTCGAGGTACGGGCACTACAAGTACTTGGTGATCCCGTTTGGACTCACCAATGCACCCGCAGTGTTTATGGACTATATGAACAGGATTTTCCAGCCGTACCTGGATCAGTTTGTGATCGTCTTCATTGACGACATCTTGATCTACTCCAAGACGGAGGAGGAGCATACCGAGCACTTGAAGATTGTGTTGCAAGTGCTAAAAGAGAAAAAGCTATATGCTAAGCCGTCAAAATGCGAGTTTTGGCTCAAGGCGGTGAAATTTCTGGGTCATGTAATTTCTGCTAATGGAATTGCAGTTGATCCTAACAAGATTGTTGCCGTGATGGACTGGGAGAGGCCCAAGACGGTTACAGAAGTGAGAAGCTTCTTGGGTTTGGCAGGTTACTATCGGAGATTCATAGAAGGATTCTCGAAGATGGTGCTACCGATGACTCGCCTTACCCGAAAGGAGACTCCATTCGTGTGGACACATGAGTGCGAGGAGTGTTTCCAGGAGTTGAAGGAGAGACTGATTACTGCTCCTGTGTTGGTCCTTCCTGATCCTGCGGAGCAATTCGAGTTATACTGCGATGCCTCTGGTAAAGGACTTGGCTGTGTGTTGATGCAGAAAGGGAAAGCTGTTGCTTACGCTTCAAGACAGTTGAAACCTCATGAGGAGAACTACCCGACTCACGACTTGGAGTTGGCAGCCATTGTTTTTGCTTTCAAGATTTGGAGGCATTACCTGTTTGGCATGAAGTTTGCTGTATTCAGTGATCACAAGAGCCTGAAGTACCTGTTTGACCAGAAGGAGTTGAACATGAGACAACGAAGATGGATGGAGTTCTTGAAGGACTACGACTTCGAGTTGAGGTATCACCCTGGCAAGGCCAATGTGGTAGCCGATGCTTTGAGTCGGAAATCCGTGAGCTTATCCAGTTTAATGATGAACGATTACGAGATGATCGAGAAGTTCAGAGACTTGAGAGTGAACTCCTTGTTTGGGGGTGCACTGCTTGAGATGGAGACAGCAGAAGTGATTAATGAGCTGATGGAAAAGATCAAAGAGGCGCAAGTGCAGAGAGAGTGCCTCGATTATGTGAAGAACCAGGACGGTGTGTCTTGGAACGATGACGGATTGCTGCTGTTCCAGAAGAGGATTGTTATTCCTCGAGGGCCATTAACTGAGGAGGTTATGGCAGAGGCTCATAAGGGTCGGTTCACTATCCACCCTGGTGCCACAAAAATGTACCAGGACTTAAAAAGGAATTTTTGGTGGCCGGGCATGAAGAAGGACATAGCGGTCTACGTGTCCAAATGTCTTATTTGCCAGAAAGTAAAAATCGAGCACCCGAAACCGTCTGGTAAACTTCAACCTCTGGAGATTCCACAGTGGAAGTGGGAGAGTATTTCCATGGACTTCGTGGTGGGATTACCTAAGACTCAGGCTGGTTGTGACTCTATCTGGGTCATAGTGGACAGATTGACCAAGTCTGCCCATTTTCTTCCAGTGAAGGTGAGCTTCACTACAGAGCAGTTGGCCAAGCTTTATGTCCGCGAGATTGTGAGGCTTCACGGGGTGCCCGAGAGTATCATCAGTGATAGGGACCCGAAGTTCACATCTCGGTTCTGGGAGGCGCTGCAGGAGACTTTTGGTACGCAGTTGAGATTGAGTACCGCCTATCACCCTCAGACTGACGGACAGACTGAGCGGACCATCCAGACATTGGAGGACATGCTGAGAGCTTGCACGTTGGAGCAGGGTTCTGCATGGGATAGGTACCTTCCGTTGGTTGAATTCTCGTACAACAACAGTTTTCATGCTAGTCTGGGCATGGCACCCTACGAAGCACTGTATGGTAGGAGGTGTCGGACTCCTACCTGTTGGTCTGAGGTTGGAGATAAAGAGCTATTCGGCTTGGACTTTGTCCGAGATACTACCCAGCAGATCCAGATGATCAGGGAGAAGTTGAAACAGACGCAGAATCGCCAGAAAAGCTACTATGATGTCAAGCATCGACCACTGGAATTCAGTGAGGGTGAGCACGTGTTTGTGAAACTTTCACCTGTCACCGTTGTTGGACGGGCACTCGGCGTGAGGAAGTTGAGCCCGCGATTCATAGGGCCCTACCAGATCCTTGGTAGAGTAGGACCAGTTGCCTATCAACTCGCCTTACCTCCGAACCTAGCCAACATCCACGACGTGTTTCACGTGTCTCAGCTTCGAAAATACATAGCAGATCCTTCGCACGTGGTGCAGCCGGATGATGTGGAGGTTCGGGAGAACCTAAAGACTCCCGTCGGACCACTCAAGATTCTCGATCGTGGCGAGAAGCAGTTGAGGAGCAAGATCATTCCGATGGTCAAAGTGCAATGGTCAGGAAGAACTCCTGAGGAGTGTACCTGGGAGCGAGAGGATGAGCTTCTCCGACAGTTTCCCGACTTTCGAGACAGGTATGTTTCTGATTTTGAGGACAAAATCCTTAAAAAGGTGGGGTGAATGTAAGAACCCTCACCGCTAATTAAGGTAATTAGCGAATTAATTATGATAATTAGGAAATAATTCCATAATTGACCCTAATAATTATTAATGGGCTTAGATAATTATATTGAGTGAGTAAAAATGCTGAAAGTCGCTTTTCGGAAGAAAAGCGCAGATACCGGTTCTGCTACTCGGTATAAATGCGTACCGGAAAAGTATCCCGGAAAATTATAACGAATGCATGATAATTACTAGAATATTATGTAGGACTTGTAAATCAAGTTTCAAGTCAAAACGACGTAATATGATGCCAGAACTGATACTGGCTATGGAAAAGCGCGTACCGGAAAGGTGCTCCGAAAAATAAAATAAAAATATGACAAATCTTAGAAAAATGCGTAGGTCTAGATTCCAAAGTTTGGGATCAATATCTTTTACTTTGCAATTAAGGCTAATACTGTGTGATTAGTGGCTTGTGCCTATAAATAGGCACATTAGCACAAAACCCTAGGCCATATTACATTACCTACGTGACATTGGGCTGCAGCTGCCACCCTTCTCCTTCTTCTTCTTCTTCTTCTTCTTCTTCTCTTCTTCTTTCTTCTTCTTTCCTTAGCCAAGTGATCACCTTTCATGCTTGTGTAAACATTTGTGAAGGTGAGAGTTAATCTTGGGGCTGCATTGTGGCCATCATTCTGAGTTGAGAGGTAGTTAGTGAGCATGAGTTTGAAGCTTTAGTAATGGCTACTTTGTGGTAGTCATTGTGAGCTTCAAAGTGCCTTCTTGTGGTGCAAGAACCCATCTTGAAGTGCCATTTTCGTGCTCCTACTTAGGCTGAGTTTGAGGAACCTTGGGAGAGCTCCAAGAGCACAACTTGCCTCTGTTTTGAGCTTTGGTAAGTTACCTCACCATGATCATGAGTTTATCTTGCTTAAAGTTGGTGTCTTGGCATGTAAAAAGTTAAAATGAAGTAACCAACACCTAAATGAACTTGTATATGCTTAAAGATGCATGCTTTAACGTGTACATGTGTTAAAAGTTGGATCTTTGGGATGGATATTCACGAAATGCAGAAACTGCATTCTGTCGTGAGATATCCGGATATTTGTCGAACAGATATCCGGATATCAGTATCCGGATATGGTATCCGGATATTGATATCCGGATATGGGATCTGGGTATCCGGATATGACATATCCGGATATGTCCAGTGTGATATCCGGATATGGCATATCCGGATATGCCCCTTCTGATATTCGGATATCCTGGGTTCTGCGCAGACAGTAGCTGTACTTTATGAACAGTAAGCTATTGGGTGTGTGTGGACCCTAGTTTAAGGAAGTGGAACTTCTGTAATAAATGGACTAAGTCAGAATCACATGATTAAGGACTTATGGCTTTGTTGGAAGCCTTAAGACGTAAAACGTTAAGGAAAGGCGTAGTCTTTAAGTTGTATGCTTGTGATGCATTTATATTGACTTGTTAATGGTCCATATCAGATTGTGATACTGCTGTTTGTGGACTAGTTAGTGGTTGGACTCTTGGCTTGGATAGCTAGCTTGCAAGGTAAGCTTTCGTGTCCTCGGTTTAGTCATTTTGATGTTCCACCATGTCCCATGGGGATGGGTTTATGCATGCTGTGTTACATGCTTTGATTATTTTGGAAATGCTGTTGAGCTGTTTATATGTAATGAGCTATTATGATATGCATGTGGTGTCCACCTAGACGCAATCCTGAGTATGTAGTACATACAAGATGGAGAAGCATGGGGTGAGGTGCAGGTAGTATCCATGTACTCATGTAGGCATAGACGTATTCCTACATTTCTCTGGCCAGTATATTTGAAAGCACACATGACATGAATAATTGCTGCATCGCATGATTTTAGAACTTATACTGTAATACTGTTTTTGGAACTTATATTACACATGTAAGTGAGCTTGGGGTGGAGACTCCTTGAGGACCCCTTGTCTTACTGAGATTTCTTGTTAGAGATCTCACCCCACGTTTGGGGACGCTTATTTCAGGATCAGGTAATGTTGAGGGCTCAGGTGGCAGGAGGCCAGAGTTGAGCTGATATTCTGATATGCTGTCTTGCTGGATTTGCTGTTATGTTTTCCGCTTTTATTATGCTGATTATGTTGAGACTATTTGGTGGGCATTGTTGCCTTATTTGGTGAGCATGGGGTTTGTCCATGCCACATGATTGTGTTATTGCCCTTTTATTTTTAATGTTGTAATTAATGTATCAGGATACTGACCCAGGCTGCATGTGTAGTCCTGCGGTTCTAGATACACACATTATATTTATGTACGAGGTATTCAGTTAGTTGTCTTGCAATTTACATACAGGCAGTATTTTTATGAAAATGATTAAGTAATCAAGTTGGTTAAGTTAATGACGTCATAATTGAATTAAAGAAAAAGTTATTCCGTATTTTAATTAAGTGTGGCTTAATACGATAGTGTGTTAACAATCTGGGTTAACACGGGCTGTTACACGTTGCATGTCAAAGTTACCACACGACACAGCGTCTTACGTGGCAACCGCCCAGCCACGTAACGCATGTTTTCCAATTGTGAGGTGGGGGCAAAGACGTTGCATCTAGTTGTAGTATCCATTAGGACTAAAATATTTCCTCCCATTGTAGTATATTAAGACAATTACTGAATTATTGCCATAAGTCATTTTGAAAACATTTAGATGCAAAATGCAAAAGAAAATAAATATAAAATCTTTACATAGTCCAGACGAAATGTCGCATCTAGTTGGAGTGGGATAAGTTATATATTAAACTATACTCGCTACACTGTTGAGCAATGTACACATGGCATTTCCACGTAAGACGCTATGCAGTGCGACGACTTTAACCACGTGTCAGAATGTGACACGTAACGCGCCATGTTGTCCAGTGTTTGGTGTGGAAATGTGCCACATGTCAGTAATGTGCCGTGCTGGCCACGGTTTATGCCAAGTGGACTGCAGTTCTAAACTGAGCAATCTATACGTTGAGTGGGATAAATGTTGGATTGTCTAGCAATTTAGGTGGTTTCGAACTGACTTTCATGTTTCCAAACCTAACTTGTTAGGTGTTGTAACGAGTTAGGTGATGAGATATTTTGAAGAAAGAAATAAAAGCATGGCATTTCGATAAATTTTTGCCAAGTTGTACCTAATATCCTTCTTCCTTCCCCACTTGCATATAATTGTATTCCGACAATGATATTTGTCTACTTTCCTTTTCCTTCTCATATAATCATTATTTTAACTTAAATGCTATCCACTTAAATAAATTTATAGAATTTAATTAAAATTCATAAAACCATTCATTTATCCCAAAAAAAAAACATAGTTTTTTAAGAGTAATTTCATTTTTAGAGAGATAAAATAAAGTGTTTTTTTATTTATTTATTTTTTGGTGTGGGTTTTTTTAATTTTAAATATATTATAATTTTATCTCGCCAAAATACAAAAATAATGTGTCATTATTTATTTACTTTAAAGACATTACCTTATAAGAAATTTTCTCTATCTAAACAGTAAACACTAATAAATAATCTATTCTATTAAAAAAATTTGACAAAAAACAATTATGTTATTTACTGTTTTTCCTATATATTGGTAAAATGTAAGATCACGCTTTTCACCCAAAAAAAAAAAAAAATGTAAGATCACGGTTTTCTATCAAGCTATCCCATTTTGTATGTAATTTTAAAAAAATCCTGTATAGTTTAAAATTTGTCAAAATTTAAAACAATTATTATATAACATTAGAGTGCCACATAACATTGTGTTCATACCATTCTTGTTTTGATATTTAGATTCAAATAATGATAAAACACATCATCGATTATATATTTATTAAGTGAAATTTTAATTTTAAAGTTAAATAATAAATATATAATTATAAAAAATTATTATGAATTTAATTTAAAATGCCAATACTTAGATACATGTTTATTATTGCATAAACAAAGCTTATACATTGAGTTTAACAATGGTCAATCGATCTCTTAACATATACATTGAGTTTAACAATGGTCAATCGATCTCTTAACATTACAAAAGATATTTTCCATTCTACAAAAATCGATGAAGAAGTCATTGATCTTGAAGTACCTTATCTAAGTGCAATAGGGGCTGTAATGTATCTTGCTAATAGACATGATTGCAAGTTACATTTCCTATTAATATGCTAGCTAGATATAACACTACTCCAGCGCAAATACATTAGAATGGAATAAAAACTTATATTTCATTATTTTCACGAAACACATGATATGAGATTATTTTATAAAAGAATTTAAAGTTTGAGTTAATTAGGTATGCAGAAGGTGGGTATATATCAGACCCACATAAAAGCATGATCACAAACAGGATATGTATTCACATATAGAGATGAGCTAAGCAGACTTTGACGAAAAGTGTTATAAAACATATATTTTAAATGGTGGATAACTACCTTTATTAGGTGTTATTAGGTAGCATTATGCTGATGAGAAGATAGGTGGCGTGGAAGCTAATGTCAGAAATATGACAGGTATACGTAATTGTCTTTTTAATTGTGACCTTGAGGATGAGGGCTTTAAGGGCCCGGAAAAGAGGCAACCTGCAACAACGACTGGATAAGGCATGTGCTAATAGGCCTTAGAATATCTCATGGCCCAATCTACTCTTAATTCACTTGCTCTTTTACAATCTTGACCACAAGCCCATACTGTTGATCATCATGAAACCCAGAACACCCCCCTCGCGCGCGATTACCAAACCCTTCAAATTCTTGGCAGCCTAGCTTACTGTTGATGATTTTGGGAGTATTGTTCACAAATGTTAGGAAAGTGAGAACCACTGGATTGAGACTATGACCAGATTACAAGACGAAGCTACGGATTGGCATCAATTTGTGTTCAATGAATCGATAAGGAAAAAATGAAGACTCTGCTAAATTTAAAGGTATTGATGATTAACTCTCCATCGGCTAAGATTCTAACCTTCTGATGTTGTGGAAGGCCCTCTAGAAAGAGTTGAAGATGATTCTCATTAAAGAAGAACTTACTTGCTATGTAGCACCAATAATGACACGTGACACGATACGACACGACACTTCGACATGTTAATTCTAAAAAATGTTTGATGTCGACACGTTATGACCCGTTTTGATATTAAATAATTTTTTTAATTTATGTAGTGTATATTATTTTAATATTCAATAATTTAACAAAAAAAATGAAACTAAACTTATAATATTCATCAATTTTGCAAAGAAATATAAGATATCTTAAATATTTATATTAAACTCAATAAAATGGAAATCGTAATTTAACGAATCTAATATTTGGGACTAAAAACTCATCGCAACGCAACTTTTGAATCTTTTTTTGAATTTCTATAATGTGTGATGAAGTGTCGGGGAGTGTTGGAGTGTCGGGAAGTGTCAGACATGACACGTCATGGTTTTTGAAGTGTCGGTGCTTCATAGCTTACATGGTTTCATAGATCTATAAGAAAATGTAATCTAATATTTGTCGAACAGATATCCGGATATCAGTATCCGGATAGGGTATCCGGATATTGATATCCGGATATGGGACCTGGGTATCCGGATATGACATATCCGGATATGTCCAGTGTGATATCCGGATATGGCATATCCGGATATGCCCTTCTGATATCCGGATATCCTGGGTTCTGCGCAGACAGTAGCTGTACTGTATGAACAGTAAGCTATTGGGTGTGTGTGGACCCTAGTTTAAGGAAGTTGAACTTCTGTAATAAATGGACTAAGTCAGAATCACATGATTAAGGGCTTATGGCTTTGTTGGAAGCCTTAAGACGTAAAACGTAAAAGAAAGGCGTAGTCTTTAAGTTGTATGCTTGTGATGCATTAATATTGACTTGTTAATGGTCTATATCAGATTGTGATACTGTTTTTTGTGGACTTATGAGTGGTTGGACTCTTGGCTTGGATAGCTAGCTTACAAGGTAAGCTTTCGTGTCCTCGGTTTAGCCATTTTGATGTTCCACTATGTCCCATGGGGATGGGTTTATGCATGCTGTGTTACATGCTTTATTATTTTGGAAATGCTGTTGAGCTATTTATATGCAATGAGCTTTTATGATGCATGTGGTGTCCACCTAGACGGCAATCCTGAGTATGTAGTACATACAAGATGGAGAAGCATGTGGGTGAGGTGCAGGTAGTATCCATGTACTCATGTAGGCATAGACGTATTCCTACATTTCTCTGGCCAGTAGATTTGAAAGCACACATGACATGATTAATTGCTGCATCGCATGATTTTAGAACTTATACTGTAATACTGTTTTTGGAACTTATATTACACATGTAAGTGAGCTTGGGGTGGAGACTCCTTGAGGACCCCTTGTCTTACTGAGATTTCTTGTTAGAGATCTCACCCCACGTTTGGGGACGCTTATTTCAGGATCAGGTAATGTTGAGGGCTCAGGTGGCAGGAGGCCAGAGCTGAGCTGATATTTATGACATGCTGACGTGCTGGTTGTGGATTGCTGTTTATTTGACTGCTGTTATATTTTCTACTTTATTTATGTTAAGTTTATGTTGAGACTATTTGTGGGCATTGTTGCCTTATTTGGTGAGCATGGGGTTTGTCCATGCCACATGGTTTGATTATGTCTTTTAATTCGCGGTTGTAAATAATGTATCAGGATTTTGACCCAGGCTGCATGTTGTAGTCCTGCGGTTCTAGATACACACATTATATTTATGTACGAGGTATTCAGTTAGTTGTCTTGCAATTTACATACAGGCAGTATTTTTATGAAAATGATTAAGTAATCAAGTTGGTTAAGTTAATGACGTCATAATTGAATTAAAGAAAAAGTTATTCCGCATTTTAATTAAGCGTGGCTTAATACGATAGTGTGTTAACAGACCGGGTTAACACGGGCTGTTACAGGATCCTTTGACACCAGTGTCAAATTTAAAGTTTGACACCTCATCTGAGAACTGTTAGATAAAAAAATCATCGACTCTAAGTTGTAAGCATGTGACACAATTCATCAGATGAGGTGTCAAATTTTAAATTTGACGCTTTATATATATATATATATATATATATATATATATATATATATATATATAGGGAAAAAAGTTTCTGATGTTACTTTAGACAACTTTGTCTAATGTTCATCGAAACGATGTCATTTTGAGGTTGAAAAATTAAAAAATTAGAATGATAAAGACTATTATAACCCTGAAATAAATTAAAATTATATATATATATATATATATATATATATATATAGGGTACATGAACCTTTGACATCGGTGTCAAACTTTGAAATTTGACATCAAACTCTAACCATTGATTTTTGTTAATCAATGATTATCATTTATTAAAAATTAATAAATTTGATTGGCGAAAATGATAACCGTTGATTGGCAAAAATCAACGGTTAGGATTTGGTATCAAATTTTATAGTTTGACACCGGTGTTAAAGGATCATATATATATATATATACACACATACATATTATATAGGGCTTAACGTTTCTCAAACTGCTTGAGATAATTTTATTTTCGTCTACTAAATTATAACCATACAAAGATGGATAAATGGTGATAAAAAAGAGAGAGAAAAAGGGAATCATAACCATTCAAAGTGAATCAATTAATATAAAGAAATAAATAAAAAAATGACGTAGTTTTGGGTTAGCCGGAGATACTTATCTCAAGCTGCTTGAGAAATGTTTTTCCCATATACATATATGAGGTAGGATACTTTGACCGGTGTCAAATTTGAAGTTTGATACCTCATTTGTGAGCCGTTATATCAAAAAAGATCAACGACTCTTATTTATAAGCATGTGATACCATTGATCTTTTTTGATCTAACGTCTCAGATGAGGTGTCAAACTTCAAATTTGACACCGGTTTCAAATGATCCTATATATATATATATATATATATATATATATATATATATATATATATATATATATATATATATATATATATATATAGGGTAATGATTATTTTACATCGGTGTAAGTTACACTTTTAATCTTGATCGTTAATTTTATTCATATCTAACGGTTATTTATTAAATATTTGAGCCGTTAGATGCAAGCAAATCAATTTTCAAGATTTGGTATAAAACTTTTTATTCTTATACCGGTGTAAGCATATATATAGGGGTTGGTGTTCAGACACTGGATATAGGCTTGGCAAAAATGAGCCAACCCATCGAATTGGCTCGTAACTCGGCTAAAATGAGTCGGGTTGGGTTAGGGAAAATGAGTTAGTAATTCGAGTCATCCCGACTCGTTTCAGCTCGAAAAAAAAAAAAATCGAGCCAACTCGTGGGTCAAACGGGTTGGCTCGCGGTTTATGTTTTGTTTTTTAAATATAAAAGTATAAAAATTAATGAAGGTAAAGTGAAAGCTAAAATCTAAAATCCCAATTCCATTGTTATCAAGAAAAAAAATCTCAATTCCAAAGACCCAAATGAAAATATCCTAAAGTTGCCAATAAGTCCAAAACCGTGCATTAAGAACCTTTTTTATAGTATATGTGACAGTTGAATGTGGTGCCAACTGCCAATAAGTCCAAGTCCAAATGCAAAAGGTATTTTCTATGGTTTATCTATATAATGTCTTTATATTGAATGAATTAATAATTTAGGGGGGGAATTTAGAAGTTACAGCGTCAATGAAATTTTATTTATTATTTTTCCATTTTTTCGAGCCAATCTGCGAGCCAACCCTAACTCGGCTCATTTTTTCGAGTTGAATGCTTTGGCCCATTTTGCCAACCCTAATTGGATATAAAATTTTCTTTAGCCATCACATTATAACTATATATTCCGGAAAATACATATTTATACACGTCATCAAACAATTATTTTACAGCAAATATTTTATATAATGGGTAAGTAGCGTTAGTTAATTCGAAAACTATACCTGAATTTGATCAAACTGTTCCTTATTAATTAAAAAACAATTATTTTACTTTTTATTGTGAAAGATTCGGTTTTGTGTACGTATATTTTTAAAATCTCAGGTAAGTTATTTGCTTAGAGCAAATATAGTACTATTACCACCAATACTTTCACGGTACACAAGGCCAGAACTTGTAAAACTGTATGGTCCCTTTTTTTTCTTATGTTTTTGCAGTAATAGATTATAATTATGTTTTTTTAGGAATATATTATTAATCTTAAAAAAAAAATCTCTTCAGGAGTTGCCTGGTAATATGAATCCTTTTTATTAAAAAAAAAAAAGAGAAAAAATAATTTTTTGATTATAACTATATATTCCCGGAAATATATAATTATAATGTTTGCTACAAAAAAAAAAAATTGTCCATCAACATAAAAAGTAAAATTCCCAAATTGTAGGGTCCATTTTCTCTTGTGTTGCTGCAAATTTTTTTTGTTTGTAATAATCAATTATAACTATATATTCTCAGCCATACATAATTATAATTTTAAAACTATTTTTTTCTTTCTTTAGAAGTATTATGCTGATGTGGGGAGAGAAAAAAAATAATTTTTTGATTATAACTATATATTCCGGGGAATACATAGTTATAATCTATTGATGTGAAAAAAAAAATTACAACAACGTAAAAAGTATATTTCCCAAACTATATGAGTCCATTTTTCTTATGTTGCTGTAAAAAAATTTTTTGCAGCAATCAATTATAATTATGTTTTTCCGGAAATACATAGTTATAATTTTAAAACTATTTTTTTATCTTCAACAGTTATATGCTGACATGAAGGGAAAGAAAAAAAATATAATTTTTCAATTATAGTTATGTATTCCCGAAAATATATAATTTGTTATTGTATTACTTTTCCTTTTATGGAGTTGACGTAAATCACTTGACACTTGTAGCCATTTACTTTGAATTTTTTTCGAAATAATAAGATTGCAAAATGAGCATTTCAAGTTGGGAGGCATAATATACTATCCCTTATTTTTATAGTAATGCTAATAAAATATTACAATTGTTATGGATATGGTGCGAGCATCACAACTGCCGTCCTAGAAGATCTCACTAGGAGATTCTCAAGCATCTCAACAGCTTGGAACAGTCACTGATTCAGGGCGCAAAAGGCGGATGGGGTCTCAACAAAAGGGCGGCTATACCCGACTAAAATGGGAGAGTTCAGAGGGCAAAAACCTAGGAAGGTAATCTTATAAATAAGAGTTCAAACATCACAAGTACTTACTTTCGATTGATTAGCTTATCCCACTCACATTGAGCACATACCACTCCTTGGTTGTAAAACCTATTGCTTGTGCGCAGTGATTGGGACCTCGTCTTTAAGCCCAGTATACAATCGATATACACTATCTCTAAGCGCATACCATACGGTATAGCAATACGGTCTATATTGGACCTAACAACAATCATTCATAAATGAGAGTAACTATCTCCATTAAATTGGAATAGCGTGTTTCAATATGAGACAATTTTCCCTCTCGATGTGCACCTTTTTCTTGCTTCTTTGTAGAAATCTTAACGGGCTCCCCATACTTAACCTCATGACTGAACCATTTTTCTCGCATCTCTTCATCCATTCTAACATCCTCATACATATCAACTTTAGGTTTTTTAACGCTCCTCACCAGCAAAATTTCTTCTTCTGGTGTTTGACCTCTCGTTCTCTCGGATGATCATGCCATCTTGAAATTCATATGAAGTTAATTATAAAGAAGTGAATAAAATAAATATAATTGAATGATATTTTTTAAAAAATTTAGTAAATGATACACTAAAATTTAAATTCAACATGAGTACAAAAGAAATTTTCAAATTCTTCAAAGAGCCAATTTCTCACGCATTCATGAATCAATCCGATGCGCTAATTTTGTCTATCCTTTATCACTTCGTCCAAGGGGTCAAGATTATTTTACATTGTGTAATTCATTCTTGATCATTAATTTTATTTATATCTAATAATTATAATTATTAAATATATAAGTAGTTAGATGCAGGAAGAAAATTAATAGTCAAAATTAAGTGTAAGACTTCTTATTGTTATACCGGTATAAAAATAACATACCCACCACCCAAGTACAATAATATTAATAATCTAAGGTCCATTGCAAAAAGTAAAATAGAATATAATTAAATTGAAGAATTCATTGAATTTTTTTTATCGTTCTGAATAATATTATTAAATACGAATCAACTATTAACTCGGCCGGGAAACTTTATTCATGGATCACTGATTGAATCAGTGGGTTATTTATTTAATCTGTCAAACTAAATTTATTTAAATTTATATAATAAAAATATGTTTTTATTGTTTTTCATGTTTACAAACACATAAAAATGTGTGGGCCAATATTTTATCTTTCTCTCTCTTCTCCTCATATACCCTAAAAACATTAATAAATCTATAAAAAAAAGACATTGACTTAGTGGCACAGCTAATGTTGTCTAGGCTCAGGAGAAATCTACAATACAGCGAATGTATCCACTTGGATACATCTTTTTTCCAAAAGGAGAAATTTTCTTGCACTTTAATCCGTATTTTTAAGTGTTTTCCATCAAATCCACTAACATTTCCTTTTTTTTGCCGACTTTTGGTATATTAGTTGTGCCAAAAAATTGTTCCTATGCTCGATGTCAAGGGTTTGAACTGTAGTGACTGCAACTTACTTTATTTTGAATAAAAATACAAAGCATCGATTGGAGGTTCAATTTCCTGTCTGACCAACTAATCTTTTTTTTAATACATTAAGGAATTGAACACACAACCTATTATATAACTACCCATATCCCTCATTACTAGGCTAACCCTAGTGATTTCAAACCAGCCAATTTGTCCGGGTTTGATAACATTATTCCTGAGTACATGAGTTTAAAGAAATTATTTCTCTGAAGTCCATATGGATTATATAACCTTAAGATTGTATTAATATAAATTTAATTTCAATTAACATAGAAATTGTTCTTGAGAGGCTTGAGAATCTTGGAAAAATTCATTGATTAATTATCTGAGTTTACACTTAGTCCTCTTCACGACATATATCAAGGTGAAAAGGGAAAAAAATGATACGCTAAAATGATACAACGCATGAAAGTAATAATAGATAAAATAACAAAAGTTTCTAACAGCAAAACTAACTTCCCTAATAGCAAATCTAACAAATTAGTTAAGCTCTACGTGTACATTCCTTTTATCCACATGCGTATTCACTTTAATTCTCACTGGCCACGTTAGCTACATTATCTGTAGGGTATGTTAATACCCCTCATCCAAGTAGGACTGTGTATGTTCATAAGACCCAACTTGGAGACAACATTTTGAAACGCAGTGACAAACAAGGTTTTGGTAAAAAGATTAGCATCTGGGCTGATGAAGGAACTGGTAGTAAATGAATGAGATTTTGAGCCACTATCTCACGAACAACATGACAGTCCAACTCCAAATGCTTCGTTCATTCAAGGAAGGTTGCATTATTCGCAAGATACATGGCTGAGGCATTATCACAATAGACACATATAGGTTGGGGCAAAGGAATATGGAGATCATAGAAAAGGTAGGAAAGCCATTGTAGCTCACAAGATAAGCTAGCCAAGGCACGATATTCAACCTCACATGAAGAACGAGAAACTGTTGTTTGCTTTTTAGATTTCCACGAAACAAGTGATGAACCAAGAAAAACACACTGGCAGTGATTGAATGACACGTATCTAGGCAACAAGCCCAATCCGAATCAAATAAACCAGATAACTTTAAGTTATTATTGGAAGGGAAGAAGATACCACTATCAGAAGAGTCTTTATTGTAATGAAGAACTCGAACAACAGCAGATTGATGCAGATCTGTATGAGCGACATAAACTGACTCAGTTAATGTACTAGGAAAGAAATGTCAGGCCTAGTAGTTGTTAGATATAACAGTCTCCCCACCAGACGACTATATGAAGAGGGATCTGGCAAAGGAACACCCATGAAACGACTAAGTTTAGAAGAGTCATCCATGTGAGTGTGAACCAATTTTGTTGCAAGTAAGCCACTATCTGAGAGAAGTTCGAGTGCATATTTTCATTGGTTTAGGACAAGATTAACCTTGAATTCTAGTATTTATAATACATTCTTTAAAACCAGTGAAGAAGAAACATTGATGTTACCAGGATATGATGCAGTTACAGAAGATTCATTTGGTAAGAAAGCATAAATTGGTGCAATTTCATGGAGAGATGAAAAATGGATCGAATGTAAGTGATGTGGTATGCAGCTCATGTACCAAAGAGCCATTAAATTGAATACTTACCAGTGATAGGAGAGACCTCATCAGACAACTTAGCTTGTGCCATATTAGCGACATGTGTGGATTTGGATTGTTGCATATAAGCAATGAATTCCTCATATTTTTCTTATGGAATTGAAATTCGTGAGCTCATTGAGTTGTTATAGTCCGTACAAGAAGCATTGGCCTCATCGATTTGAACTGCATTGCTAGCATTTTGAGAAAAACCTTGGTAGTTATTGGATCGGTAGCCTTGAGGAAAACCATGCTTAAAACAACATGTATCAATAGTGTGGTTTGTTTTCTTGCAGTTTGTGCAGTATTTATTGCCTGTACCTTGTTGTGCTCATCCTCCATTAAATCTTCCTCTTCTTCTGTAAGGTGATCCACGTCCTCGCGAGCTTTCTGATGACTCGCAAAGACCTTCATTTCATTCATATTTCCAGCATGCACATCGACTTACAACTTCCTTTCTTGCTGTAGAACTAAAGAGAAGGCTTTATTTATATTCAGAAGAGGGGATATTAGCATTATTTGGGAACGAACTTGAGCAAATTGCTCATTGAGGCCTCTCATAAATCTTATGACTTGGTCTACATCTTTGTGCTCACGCATTCGAGCCAAGCTTCCATATGTACAGGGTGGAAGTGGTCTGGCTGAGACTGATCTATCACTTTGATTTGTTTGATATAGATCTTCTTGCAGATCTGAGATATGAAACGTATCAGTTTGTTAAAACCTATCTTGTAAATCGTCCCATACCTCATGAGCTTTCTCGATCCAAATGATTAATTGAACAATAGATTCAGCAATGGAACGGTAAAGGCAAGAGAGTACCATCGTGCTGCATTTCTCCCATGCAGCGAATCTTGGATCGTCTTTTGGAGGAGCTGTAATGGTGCCATTAACAAACACCAATTTGTTCTTAGAGATCAAGGCAACCTTCATAGCTCGAGACCAAGAATGGTAATTCTTTCCATTCCTCAATGGAGAAACAAGAACTAGCGAAGGTGGTTCATTAGGATGAAGATAATACGAATATGAAATTTGTTGGTTTTGTTGGTTTTGTTGGGTTTGTTTTGCCATTATTAAAGATGAAAGATCATGGAGGAAGAAAGGGTTGCGGAAGGTGGTAGATGGCCAGAGCTCATGGCTCTGATACCATCTTGAGAAGCTTGAGTATCTTGGAAAAATTCATGATTGATTATCTGAGTTTACATTGATTCCTCTTCACTATATATATATCAATGTGAAAAAGGCAAAATTGATACACTAAAATTATGGCAAAAAAATTAATTTATTGCTTTTTTAATAAAAAATTACGAAAAAATAGTCGTTTTGAAATTAATTACGAAAATATAGCAGTCAAACACGCCCTACGGGGGCGTGACTGGTTGGAGAGAGACTCGCCCAATTTGGGCGTGAACGAGGAGAGAGACACGCCCCATTGGGGGCGTGTTTCACAGGTGCTGCCACGTGGCACAAAAGTCAACAGTTTGACCGTGAAACTCTGGAGGTCCATAACTTTTGACTCGAGTGTCCGAATTAGGTAATGTTTTTTTATTCCACATAACTTTTCGAGATCTACGTAATTACACCTCATTTGACATATTTTGTCTCTCATAAAAAAAATTGAATTTACAATAATAATACCATAAGAACGTTTAAACTCAAGTTAATAAGCATAAAATCACTGTTATGATTAGAAACATTCATAATAAAGATCCTTATTAAAAACTTAAGTGAGTGCTTTTCATTTTATTTTGATTTTTAAGTTTTTGTTCGTGATTATAAAGTTATGTCATTTTTAATAAAATTATGTCGTTTTGATGTATTTTTACCAAAATCATAAGGATCTTTACTATGAATGTTTCTAATTATAATAGTGGTTTTCTGTTTATTAATTTGGGTTTAAACGTTCTTATGGTATCATTGTTGTAAACAATTTTTGTTTGTGAGAGACAAAATATGTCAAATGAGATGTCATTACTTAGAACTCGAAAAGTTACGTGGAATCGAAAAAATATTACCTAATTCGAACACCCGAGTCAAAAGTTATGGACTTCCAAAGTTTTACGATCAAACTGTTGACTTTTGTGCCACGTGGCAGCACCTGGTGAAACACGCCCCCAATGGGGTGTGTCTCTCTTCTCGGTCACGCCCAAATTGGGTGTGTCTCTCTCTAACCAGTCACGCCCCCGTAGGGCGTGTTTAACTGCTATATTTTCGTAATTAATTTCAAAACGACTATTTTTTCATAATTTTTTATTAAAAAGAAATAAATTAATTTTTTTTGCCCTAAAATGATACAACGCGGGAAAGTAATAACGGATAAAATAAAGAAAAAATTCCTAACAACAAAACTAACTTCCCTAATAGCAAATCTAACAAATTAGTTAAGCTCCTTTGTCCACATGTACATTTCTTTTATCCACATGCGCATTCACTTTAATCTCACTAGCCATGTTAGCTGTATTATTAGTAGGTTATATTAATAATTGTCTAAAAAAAGACGTAATCAAATAAAGACTAGGGTATATATTTCAAAATTTGAACACTATTTTCTGAATGAATATTTCTAACTAAAAAAATATTTTATAAACTTATATTCATAAAATAGATAAGTTACTTTATCTCATATTGTCAATGGGGAGCTCAATTTATGTGCTTCAGGTAGGGATGTTCATCAACCAATCCAAACCGATTCAAACCGCGATGACCGAACTGAAAAATCGAAAACCAAATAAATCGAAAAATTGAAAATCGAAAAAAAAATCGCAAATTTTAATTGGATTGGATCGGTTTTCGAATGGGTTGATGAAAACCGAACCAATCCAAACCGATCCAATATATTAATTTCCCTCTACCTACTTGGGTCTTTCCCCAATCATAGCCCAAAAAATTCTAAACCCAAGACTTGTTAACCTATCAACTAAACCCAAGAAAAAACCTAGTCGCATCTCATTAACAAAATTTCATCCGTGTAGAGCTTCATATCTTATTTCAAAAAAAAAAAAACCATATTATCGTCTATTGTTGTTTTTGTATTTCAAATAAGGGTTCACATTTTCTACAGTCAACGTAGATAACTTATCTACATTGAGTCCAAAACGACGTCGTTTTGAGGCGGAAATCAATTTAGTTTTGTAATTAAATTTTATTTCAGGGTTATAATAGTCTTTTTCATTATAATTCTTTATTTTTTCAACTCAAAACGACGTCGTTTTGAAAGCGAATGTAGATAACTTATCTACATTCACTATAGAAACATTAAAGCCTTCAATAAATAAATAAATTTATAAAGCCAATATATACAAAAGATGTTATTTGCACAATAACCATGAAACAAATTTTAGAATTTTCAAAATTCTAAAAATCGATTCAATCCAAACAAAAAAAAAATTGGATTAGATTGGATCGGATTTGAAAAAAATCCAAACCGAATGGATGATTACATGAACAAACCGAAGGAATTGGATCGGATGATTTTTGCTTCCTGAACCAATTCAATCCAGATCGCGAACATCTGTAGCTTTAGGAGTATATGCTTCTTGTCCAAAAAAGGAAAATATGAGATACAGATGAAAATAAATATAAAGACAAGAGTACTATATAAATATTATTTTTTATTATATTTGATAAAAGAAATACCAAACACTCTATGCTCTTGGAAAACCAAAAATATTTTCATCAATGAGAGATAACAATGATGGAATATTGGGCTCCACCTTAAAAATATAAATATTATATATATTATGAAAAATGTTTAAAGAATTCATATAATAATACGATAATCTTTAAAGAATCGAACATAAGATTTACCTTTATTCTTTTTCCTTTTTTTTTTTTATAACACCTTTATTCTTTTTTAACCTAATCTAGGTTTTGTACTTGACCGGAATGAAGGGCAAGGAGATAGGACATTAATTGATTGGCTCATTTGTCATTAATCATTATCGAATTGCTGAGAGTGTGAGACGTTGGGACCCGACATTGTCAGTCACATTACTTTACGGGATAGAATAAATAAATAGAAGTACATTCTCTTACGTGCTAATTAACATATCATGTCATGTGGGATAGGAGAAAAAAAAATACATAAATGAATTAATTGTGACAAAAGAGGAGAGAGAAAAATATAAAGATAGGAATTACATAATCATCACCTTAATTTAATTATTAACGATTAAGATTTTCCCATGACATAATCTTGTTAGATTACATCATTTTCTAAATAAATACGTAGTGTCCTAAATAGCCTTGTTGACAATTTTTAACAAATCTATTTGCCTACATTTTGTATTCCGGTATATTGAACTTTTTATTTTCAGAAGGAAGAGAAAATGTTTTTGAAATAAAAAATAGGGTTCATTTAATCTTATCTTACATGAGAGATCTTCTCTCATGTTGTAGAGATACATATGGTGGGACCTGTCATTTAAAGAAAAAGAAAAAAGTGTAACGATTTTCGATGGATCTGTAGAAGATAAAACTACTCTTATTTTTTCCTAAAAAATATGATAAAACTTGCAAGTAATGCTATATAAAAAGTTATGTATTAAAAAAAGGTTTTATTAATCTCCTTCCACATAAGATAGTTATCTTATGTGGTAGAGAGAAAATGAGTGGGTCCCACCATTACATGAAAAAAGAAAAAGAAAAAAAATGTGAGGTACGGAAGTCGAAGTGAGAGAAAATAGTGAGAGAAAATGAGATAAGTTACCTCATGTGAAAGAGGAGTAATATTTCCCTAAAAAAAATTGAACCATTAAAAATCTAAAATTGATTTTTAAAAAATTTAACCACTGAACAGTAAATTGGAAAAAATTTGGTTTAAATTCGACTGACTCAATTGATTAAACCAACCAATCGAATCAAATGATTATTATATATAGATAGATATAAATAAAGAAAGAAATTCAAACTTCCCATTACATCTTGCAATAAAGGGCAATAGCCCATTCCATAGCAGGACCTTTTTCTTTGCGTTTCATAATTATCTGCTCCTGAATTTTAATTTTTTTGGGGGGTGAAATGTACCTGCTACTACTTCTCTATCCCATAACATAACAACAAAAACAAGCAATAATAGAGAAATGAGCTGTGTAATTGATTGTTTTCTCTAATTTTATTTTTAAAAAAATAGTTACAATTTTTAATTTTTAATTACAAAATAGATCTTATTAAATGAATTTTTTGTTTTGAAAATCAAAAAACTACTTTTCAAATAGGCTCAAAATTTCATTTATACCCATATCCTAACCCATGGAATGATGGGAAGAGAAAAAAAAAAAAATGAGAATATCAAAATATATAAGTAAAAGCTTAAATATTTACTTTCAATTAGTGTTATTAAAACATGTCCGCCCTGACCGGTTAAACTGAAACCGTATTATTAATTGGTCTGGTTCAGTCGATTAGTCAGTCATATATATAATCTAGTTAAAAATTAGTGAACTAGTCAAAAATTAGGTTTAACTATTGCTAACTTGATGACAATTTTCGAATTAAATCAATTTTTAAAAATTGACAAAATATTCCTCCTTGGATTCGAACTTGGCATTAAGGGAAGGAAAGAGATGTGAAATACTAATTATTATTTTTATTATTATTATTATTATTTTGGAGTTAAGATAACCCTAATTATCTATTTGAGGTGAGTTGATTTCTCCCCATATTTCTATAAGTTTCGACTATTTGAGTCGGCTATAAGACTAATCCAGAGTAGGGCGGATCAGAGATGAAAATATTTAAACTGCTCACAAAGATAATATGTGGGATCAAACCAAGATTCTTTCCTTTTCATTTATCGTGTTCTCTTCCTACCAATTGAGTTATCACCATTTCATATAAGCAAAATTATTTTAGTTGTCATATTATTTTTACTTATATATTTATGACATATTTTTATTTAAATTCAATTTAAATAATTCAATCAATAATTCACTTGGTTCATATTCCATTAATTTGATACCTCAATCGAGTTAATTATCCATTCGGGTTTAATATGATTGCTTTCTATCATAATCGATCCTTTGTTCTTATTAATTAAAATAAGAAAGTGATGTGTCTTGTCACCCCATTCAACCACGACAGCAAATTATTAATAAGATTTGTTCGCTAATCCAGAAGATATTACTGGGCGTCCTTTTCTTGGGTGAGAGGATCAAATAGTTTTTTACAAAAAGGTTCAGACACGACGTGTTACTGTAAAGTGGTGTTTGATAGGGGATTAATTTAAAAGGGAAATACTACTCTCATTTTATATGAGATAGTTATTTTTTTTTCTTTCATTTCAAAAATCATGTTTTTTTTTTTTTTTTACTTTTAAATAGCGGATCCTACTTGGATTTTCTCTGTAACATGAAAGAATTACTCTTATGTTACGTGAGAATAATATTACCTAATTTAAAATGCCCAGGAAAGTGAAGATGGAAGTTTTAATTCACGATTCCTAATTACAAAATGATGAATCGATAGAATATTTAAAATAAAAATAAAAATAAAAATGGGTGTTTTAATCTTCACGATTAAAAGTTCAAATCTTGAAAAAGTAGAAAACCTTTAACGTTCACTACATCCGTGCCAAATTAGGAAAGCAATATATATATACTTCCAAAAGATGCATGTAATGCTCCATTTTAGTGGATTTCGTCACAAAGGAGTACTAATCGTTAAAAAAAATCTATAATCTTTCAATTATTGGAGTGATCTATTTCTCCGATTTTATTGAGAACAATAATTATGTTTTATCTGAAAAAAATCTGCCTAAAGCATAATTTTAAATTTTTTGGGCAAAAAAATTGTGCAGTTAAAATTGATTGAATAAGTTTTTCCAAACTAATACAGTCAAATATGTCACTTATACTGATGGGATCCGTTCCACGTCAACGCCACGTAGGCAGTCCCGTTATCGCAAAACTTCGGAAGATATGACTTTTGACTCGGGTATCCAAATCAGATGATTTTTTTATTTCACATAATTTTTCAATATCTACACAATGACATCTCATTTGACATATTTTATCTCCCACAAACATGGTTTGAATTTGCAATAATAGTTCTACAATTACAAGATCTTTTAAATTCGAAAGATCCTGAGTTCTTTCCGAACCAATATCATGAACTGCCGCATGTGCCATCTTCTGGATTTAAAAGCTCTTGTGATTGTGGAAAATTGTTACAAATTCAAACTATGTTTGTAGAAGATAAAATATTTCAAATGATGTGTCATTGCGTAGATCTCGAAAAGTTATGTAAAATAAAAAAATCAATGATTTGGATATCCGAGTCAAAAGTTATAGCCTTCTGAAATTTGACGGTAATGGACTGCCTACGTGGCGCTGACGTGGCACGAGTATAATCAATATTATTGACGAGACTCCCGTTAGTATAAGTGACATGTTTGACTGCATCAGTTTGAAAAAATTTATCCAATCAACTTTAATTGGACAATTGTTTTGCCTAAAAATTTTAAAATGATGATTTTCTCGAAAAAAAAATAATCTATATAAAAATTATCTCCGTTAATTTTGTTTTAAACTCATATACAAACTATGCAAGTTGTGATTCTAAAAGTGCACTTGTCTGTTTGTCATGACTAATTTATATGTTCTCTGCCCTAAATGTAAATCAAGCTTCCTTGGGGAAAGAGTTATTTAGCAACAGAATTGATAAATTCACATGGCGTTTTGACCTCTCATATCGGGAATAGTGAAAGATGATGACGAGGATGATAGTGAGGGTCACTGAATTTGGCCATGATGCATAGCATACCCATTCAAGTAATACTCATGGGGACCATCGGGGAAAGAAAATCCATATATACCCGTTAACAATAATTCATGTCAGTGTAGCTAAATTATTTTCTTATTACATACTTTTTGTTGAATTATTTTTTATGACACTTTCTGGTAAGCTAGAAATTATATAATGTATATTTCACTCATAAAAGTAACTACTTTTTGTGTCCATAAGGAACATCATTTCCAATCATTCATAGCATTTTCAATAAAGCACATATTTAAGCAAATGACCGTATCATTTGTTCAAAGCACAAACATCCTAAAGAAGAAAAATCCGGAGGCATTTGTTCGAAATTAAAGTGTAAAGTAATGGATTAAGCGAGCAACAAATAAGTGGAAAAATTTATGAATTTAAGATTTAAGGTTTTGCATTGAAATGTTGTGACGAGTTCACTTAATTGTGGTGGATTGAAAATGGTGGATTGTCACTTAGCCTATTAATAGATGTTTTCTTATCATGGGTTCTCCGTGACATCCAACAAAGGTATCGAAGCTTGGTTTCGCTGGGCCAGCTAGATAGTTAGTTGGGTCAGGTATTTAGAGATGATATTTGGTATTCGGGTTTAATGTGCTGTCAAACCTATGTTGTGAAGGCAAGGACTTTATGAGTGTAATAAGACTTGGTTAATAACCTTATGAATACTCAAAAAAAATTTCTATTGAAGGGAGAAACTTGCAACCCCATGAATACTCAATAAAGAAACTCCAGCTTGAACATGAGCAAATGTTGGAACTCACATTTGAGTGAGAGATTAATGAAAATTCAAATATGAGTGATAAAATCTCATATTGGTTAAGAATGAACTATGTGAGTATTGGTAAAACCAAATCCTGCAATGGCAAGCCCTAGTGTGGATAATAGTCAAATCGAGCCATGACGTTTGGGCTAGTAGAAAGAGTTATGCCCTGATTAATAATTATAGTTTTTAGCCTATTGGTAAGCGCTCAATCCAATATTTGATATTAGAGTTGAGATCATGACTAACAACTTTATCTTTTGCTCTAGTGATATGCGTGCGATCTAACAATAAGACCACATAAGTGAAATGATTCATGAACTTAATACTTTAAAAAAATTTATTAAGATGTGGCAGTGGTGAATTATCATATCACTGTTGATAAATATCTCCCCATCGTAGGCTCCCATACAAAAGGTGGTCTAATACATTACATATGTCAATAGGTATAAATGTATAATAAACTGGATAAGTACTCTATATTTTTTCTTGCTCTATGTTCTTAGTATATTAATTGTGATTGACCAAATGCTCGCTAGCATGGTATTTTTAGATCTCCGTTTGGGATTAATGTGATAGGATCTAGCAAATTATCAGAGTAAAATGAACTGACACAAGAGAATTGGCCCAGAAGAACTGGATTTTCTGTATATTAATCAATGGAAACAATACAATAACAAGGTTTTTTATGACAAAAGATAAATGCAAAAAATATAAGAAGAACATCAACTACAATAATTCCAAAGGCTGGTTCAGTGCAATTTTAGAGGCACTGATCTCTCCCAAGAACTCCCAAATTCCAGCCTGCCATCTTCAGGCCACTCTTCACCTTTTATTTCCTCTAACAGTTTTTCCACCTCAGCATTACTTCCTTCTCTCCTCTAACAGACTCAACCTTCTAGAATATTCTTACTAACAACATTTTCCTTATCCAATAATCCCCTGTAACTCTTCCTAGCTTATACCTTTAGGAGCATCCTATCAATACTCCCCCCCAAAACACTCACCTTTCCCTCAAGGTGAGGTTCATCCCTCCAAATCCTTCCACCGGGATCTCATTGCTTGAATTGAAGAGATCCACATGTGCTCAAAGTAAGATGTTGTCCACCAAGATCCCATATTTGTCCAACTTGAAGGGCTTTTACCACAACAAATGGGAATAAATTTAGCCCAAGCAAGGGCTTCGAAATGTTTGTCAATAACTGTTGGGTTCTACCCTGTTTTCCATAGTGCAACGGCAGGATAACCTCGAATGAATAAACATTAAGAGGCTTTTCACCCTGGCATTCACGAATATGCAGCTTGAAAGGATAAAATATTGTACCTTGTGCAAATGGGCTAATGGGCTGCCAAGCCCAATTCGCACAACAAACAGAGACAGAAATACCATTACTTTTAGACTGAACTAAGCACAACTTCATCTCAATTTGGGCCGATTCTACAAAAAATACCCATTCCATTTTTAAACTAGCTTCATTGGGCTGGGCTTGCGTCAATTTGGTGGTAATTCGGACCAGATCCAATTTCATCTCTGCCCTAATTACATTCTTCATTTGTTTTGTCTCCGTTTCTTGCTGCAACTTTCTCACACAATTACAGCATGCCAACTCCTCGACAAAGCATGAATCCGGCGGCTCCGGTGATGGTGGAGGTTGGGCCACCTCCTCCTGCGGCTGTAGCATCTTTGGTACCCCTGTACCCCTTGCCAACAACTCCACCCCTTCACCCATAATCAAACCCCATATCCTCATACTTTGGTTCGAAGAAGGCCCTAAAATGTTGTATAGAGAGAGTTGCAGCGTGTCACCTTCTCTAGCCTCGTCAATGGGCGTCGTTTCCGTTTCATCAGCCTCTATTTCGCCTTCGACCTCGTCAGCCACCAAGAGATGAAGTTGTGGTACCTTGTAGTGCTGGTTGGGATTTCAACGCTCTTCACACTCGAAGCATCCTCCTCTGCGCATGCGGTCTTGGAGCTCGGATTGTGTGAGCCTTCTGTCATTCCCTTTCAGATTGTTGCTTCCAGATCCTTCTAGGGTTCGAGAATCTCCAATCGCTTCAGTGATATCAGATCGATTTGGGTTCCCTGAACGTATGTCGTTTGGTGACGTTCCGGAAACATGTGTGTCAATGCTTGAGATAGGATTAATGGGACGTGTGGTGCTGCCAGAATTGTTGTTAGGTGAACTAATTTGGCTCACGTGCCTTGTAGCCACACTAACTAGGTTATTTTTAAGTGATTGGGTTGTGGTTTGCATGTATCTACCTGACCCGGCCCATTTTCTTTCAAACTAGGCCCAACTCCAAACCCATCACCTAAGCAAGCCACATTTGGTTTCTCCAACTTCATCTCCTTCATCATTACTCTCTTCGCGTGTTCTTCTCTCTCGTGTTCCCTCAAAGCGATTTCTAGATCTGTCTGCTCATCCTTCATCTCATGAACTCGACTAATAGGTTTGCACCTCCTTAGATCGTGACCTTTGTTGTCTGATTCGCTGCAATCGAAACCAAGATCCTGATCGTCTACCATGGTTTCCTTCTCTTTCAACAGTGTTGTCTCTGCCTCTAAATTCACATCTGAATTCATCACAGAAAGATGCACGGTTCTGCCATCTTTCCAATCTGAATCCACCGAACCTTGAATTCCTCGACGAGAATCCATGGACTTTTGCCTTCCCCTCCATGAACGTCCATTTCGTCGGATCCTCTCTCTGTCACAACGATCATGGAGAATCTGCACAATCTTCGTTAATTTCTGTTCTGTTATGTGGAAACGTTCCTCTGTTTTCTCCTCACTCCTCCTCATCATCTCTTCTATGATCTCCAAACGAATTTCCATGGCCCGCAACAAACCGTTCAAAGCACCCCTAGGATCGGAGTGCTCTGATACCAATTGATAGGATCTAGCAAATTATCAGAGTAAAATGAACTGACACAAGAGAATTGGCCCAGAAGAACTGGATTTTCTGTATATTAATCAATGGAAACAATACTATAACAAGGTTTTTTATGACAAAAGATAAATGCAAAAAATATAAGAAGAACATCAACTACAATAATTCCAAAGGCTGGTTCAGTGCAATTTTAGAGGCACTGATCTCTCCCAAGAACTCCCAAATTCCAGCCTGCCATCTTCAGGCCACTCTTCACCTTTTATTTCCTCTAACAGTTTTTCCACCTCAGCATTACTTCCTTCTCTCCTCTAACAGACTCAACCTTCTAGAATATTCTTACTAACAACATTTTCCTTATCCAATAATCCCCTGTAACTCTTCCTAGCTTATACCTTTAGGAGCATCCTATCATAATGTTTCTTATGTTATAGGAGATAATTTTATTTCATACACACATATAAAAATCTGTGGAACCCATGTGAATAGAAGAGAGAAAAAAAAAAAAAAAACATGAGCCCCACCCACTTTTATGTATATATATCTTCTACAACAAAGAAACATTATTCCCCCTAGTTTTGTTGAATTCAGAGAAATGTTTCATTGTGCACTTCCCAAGCATGCTAAATGCACTTCCGCCCGCATGCTACAACCTTCTGTGTTACATAACATGTATTAATATTAATATTGCACTCCTACATTCCCATTGGATTTCTAATCTTATTAAATTAATTTGGAGAAATAAATCTTGGGAATTTGAGATCATGTTTTGGCAGTTTGAACATCACAGGTTTATGTGCCACAGCTTCACTTACATGTCTGCCATAGTGCCACGTAATTTATCTTTAGCATATATGGCTTAAAGGGAAAATCTCAATGATTTATCTGACACAAGTGTTTTCACTTTAAAAATTTTCATCTGTCAGTAAAGTATGCATTTGTATGAGGCTCCATGACCATTGTTTAGAACTCAATCCTTTAGTGTGATTTTTGCATGGCAACATTGACTTTAATTTCCATGTCTTTGCTTCTTTTAGTCCCCCCATACATGTCTTTAGTATTGTTAGCAAATTTGGCTTAAGGAGACGAATGTTTCCTTGTAATTTTATCCACCTTCAAGTATTAGTTCAGCAGGAAGCTATTGGATACATATCTTCATGCTCACAAACTCAGTTTTGGACTCCTTGAGGCTATGTGGCCACTATATGCCATTGGATGCCCAAATTTGTAGAAATAAATTTTGGAATTTCTACATCGGGTTTTATAATTCTCATCCAACATGAGAATTACAATTTTCCTACACACCCTTCGATTTCCGTGCTGACATGGGTCCTACATATAATTTTTTCTAACACATGGGTCCCACATGCTTTTTATCTCTACAACATGACATTTCAATTCTCCTTCAACATGAGAATTATAAAACCCTTGTACACAATGTTGTTAAAACATAGAGTTTATGTAAAAAACGGTAGAGGTGAGCAAAAATGTAAAATCGCAAAACATAGACGAAACGTAAGAGTTTACTAACGTATTAAAAATAAAATATATATCCAACATGTATAAAACCAAAACCCACAAACATGTTTATTTTATAAGAATGTCAATTTTAATCTTTGTTTTAATTTATATAGAATAATTTTAATGTATTAATTATATAAGTTATTAAATTTAAGCTAATTAATGACTAAAAATATATATTTTTTTTATTATTAAGTGTTATATATATTTGAACTATGCAAAAAAAAATTCATATTACATTTTGACACTACGTTTGAACCGTTTTTACGTTTCGACACTACGTTTGAACCGTTTCGGCTCAAAACCCGTTTCAGCTACCGTTTTGACTCGATTTTGGTCATAAAAACATAGACACGGTTCGTTTTTACGTTTCGACACTACGTTTTCACAACACTACTTGTACATAATAGCTCAAACCTTACTGCTGCTGCTGGATTGCAGCAATCCCTTACCTATATGCTAAATTTTGTTAGTTACTCTGGTTGCATATTTATATACATTTGAAGTATAAAAATATTGATTTCATATAATTTATTTAATTGATTTGTATTAAAAGATATAAAATTAAGTATTACTTAAAATAGATTTTGTTTTAAAATAATATTTACATAAAATTTTAAAAAATTAATAATCATAAAATTCATTATGACAATTTTAGACTAGTGAGTCAGCATCACTCATTGCGGGCTGAGCCAAATCAGGCTACACCAACTTGGACTATTTGTTTTATAATTTTTTGGGCTTCAATTTTGTTAACTAAAATGTTGGGCTTGCCTATTTTAATATCTATAACTCTTACGTTTTACCAAATGAGCAACCTCACATTGACTCATAAAAACACTCTAAAACAAATTGGATTTTCACAAGGAAAATCTATATGGGCTACTCAGTCAAGGACTCAACTCCTATAAAAATAGATAGATATTATATTATTAAGATGCATTAAAAGTAAGGCTTTATTTTCACCAAAAAACAAAAGTAAGGCTTTATTAGCTCTGCTGTTGCTACCGATTAGAAATTTTGCAACAATACTTATTTTCACAAGGATCCGGATTTGTATCTTAGAAAAAAAAATTATTCCAAGATCTGGCTCCGTATCATAGTGTAAATATGTTTGCTGCAACTTTTCCCATCTATAACAATAACAAAAACGAATAACCCTAAAAGTAATGAGCATGCTTTGTACTAAGAAAAAAAAAAGAAGATTAATGAACATGCCTTGCTTGGTCCTTTTTCCTCCTTTCAATCTTTTAGGTGAAGAAATGGGCTCATTGGCGCACGAGAGAACGAAATTGGGCAGATACTCCCAATACATCACCAAGTAAATTGCATCAGGAGAGTGGGCCCCAGGGCCTTTTCATCTTGGGCTTTGATTTCGTATAAAAAAGTAATCTTAAAATTAAATTTATTTTCACAATTAAGTTGTTCTCTGATCCGAATAAAATATCTGTTTTGGACCCACATGCTATAGAAGATAAAAGGTATTACATATAAGGGGTTTATATATATTTTTTTTTTTTTGGTAATCAAAGGGGTTTATATCTATTATCTCAACTTTGCTAGACACACAACATTTTATGCGACCCACACTTTCTAAAAAAAAAATAATAATAATAATGCACGCAAAACGAATCTCTATAACATTACACAATCATTTTTTCTATAACATAACTCTTATAAAACTCTACATATAATTAGCATTATCCATTAGAGTGTTTTATGAGACAATGAGAGGTTGCTCATTTGGTAAAACATAAGAGTTAAAGATATTTAAATGGGGAAGCCAAACAAGATAGTTAACAAAATTGTAGCCCAAAATAAAAAAATAAAAAAACAAATGGTCCAAGTTGGTGTAGACTGATTTTAGATCCCTCTTGGATCGAATAATACTTTTTAGAAAGGAATTTTTATATTACAATGATAATCGAACACTACATATATGATATACCTAACACACACCTCAAGCTACGCCACTAGATTAACCCTAGTGGTTAAAACCTAGTAAATTTAATAGCGCAAAAATTGGCTGCATATTTAAACTTCAAGAGATAAAAATTGGTTACACAAAGTTTTGAACTTCAAGGGTGAAAGAACTGTGTTTTTTTTTTTTTTAAATGTTCTTAGAAATTTGGAAAAAAACTCATTAAAAAAATTATTGATTTCTCTCACCTACAGACCTACTAATGTAGTTTCCTCTCAATTTGAATAAACTAAGTGCTGATGAAAAAAATTAAAGGGGTTGTTTCTCACATATTTATAAAGTATTTTATAAAAATGTAAACCTAATTAATTTCACACTTTCTGTTTTCAAAACACACACTATATACACCTTAGAAGGTATATAACTCTTTCACACTTATGTATCCAAAAAAAAAAAAAAAAAACTATTTCACACTTTAGTTTTGTTAGATATACTTGTAGACACTGTTCAATGCCTTATGTTGTGCATATACTTTTGGGATTTTAAGGAATTCGAGCTGACAACCCTACAATCCAAAATTTGAAGCCCACACATTACACGATCACATAATGTCCATTAAAACTCATTAAATGATTTTCTGAATGTTACTTATCTTATTGTGTATGTCATAATACCAGCGATGTCGCTTGAGCTCATCTTTGGCATAGCAGTAGTATGTATTATGAAAATTAAACACTTACTTTTAATATTTTTCTTTTCTTTTTCATGTCATCAATCAGCATAGATGTTTAATTTATATTAGAAGAATATATAGAAAAGTGAGTAAGACACTAAGACAGTAGTATTGTAGAAATTTTTCCGCCCATTTTTTTTCTTGGCAGACATTTAATTGGATTGGACACAAGAAAATTTTCATAGAATTTTGAAACCGAATATTTTTTTTCCTCACAAAAAGAAGAAGAAAAATGCCTTTATAAGACATAAATATCCGTAGGTCATAATTATGATACGGATTTCAATATGCATAACTGAGTTCAATGTTCACCAAATAAGGAAAATATTTAAGGGTTTTATATTTCTTATTTAACATGAGAATTCAAATTTTCCTACGCACCCTTCGATTTTCGTGCTGGCATGGGTCTTACATCTAATTTTTCTAACACATGGGTCCCACATGCTTTTTATCTCTATAACATGAGATTTCAATTCTCATTTAACATGAGAAATATAAAACCCAATATTTAATTAAGTTTATGGGTCACCCTTGCCCTTGAAAATTTACTTCCATCTGCAACAATGCTCTTCCTGTTAATTCATTAATTCAAATAATTTAATTAGTCTAACAATAAAATCAATGCTTTGCCTTTAAAACCGAATTGTGACCATCACACCATAAATTTCACTGAGCATTATTTACTCTGTTGTGACTCTCCATTCTGTACACATTGCTCTAGACCACAAAAAATGTGATGAAACACTAACAAGCTTAAACAAATTAGTAAAGTCAGAGTTGGTACAGTCCTTAGCATCAGATTCAATTTAATAACACTAACTCTACCTGTAAGAAAAAACCCATATTAACTGTACTATTTGTATCTCTTGTGCCAAAACAAGCACATGCCCTGCATCATCATCTTGATTATGACTTGTATTCACGTTTTAATTTAAGTGTCATTTATCAATACTTACTCAGTTATATGTTAACTACAAGAAAAAAGTTTATTTGTGACCAAAAATTTCGTTACAGATGACAATTTTTGACACATATAATCAAATTTCGTCACAATTAAATTTGCGACGCAGGAATTTGTGACGAAATTTCATATATAGTGACGAAATTTGCGACACTAATAAGATTTTTTCTTGTAGATATTTCTTCATTTATATACCTTTTTCTTATAATTGGTAGCATCGATTTGGTTGTTTAGTTCCTATATGAAATCACAACGTTTCCTTTCATGCCATATTGCTTTCAAGAAAAAAATAAAGGAAAAGCATTGCAACTTGTAAGAGCAACTGGGGAACCAAATTGATGATTGGTACAGATAGGTTGTCTCTATAATTTGATAGCTTATAAATGAAAAATCTTCAATATTCTTGTCAATTGTGATAAACCTTTTCTTAGATGTTGATACTTGATATTTGTATTGTGCCCCTCCTCTTTTATCTTTTTGAAAGACATTCATCTCTTTTTTATTAGTTAGTCAAGAACATTATTTCACATGTGTGTGTGTTGTTTTTTCACATGTATAGGTAATTTTTTTTTTTTTTGGTAATAACATGTATAGGTAATTTTATTATATGTAAAGGGTTTGTTAAAAATTATTATATGTTTCTATGTAAATTTAAAATTTATTTTGATAACACATAAAAAAATTAATATTATGTGGAAGCTGTAAATAAAAAATAAATGCGAAGATGGCAATATATTTTATGGCAAAATGAATTCTTATGTTGTAGCAAAAAGCTTATCTCATGTCACTCTCAGTTCGTAAAACGTGCTTAATTTTTTTTTTTTTTTTTTCAAGAAAATTAGTGGGACCCAACTTGTTTCTATGTGCAGGAAAATTTGATAATCTCCGATTACAGTAGATAAACAAAGCCCATATTTTATTAGCTAAATTCGCTCCCCATTTTCTTCATTTCAAGGCCAACACACTAATTAACTAATTTAAGTGAGAATTCCATAAGACAAACAAAATATGTATGTTTTATTCTTGCTACATGCATAAGATTAAATAGTAAATACTATCCAGATTTTTATTAAAAAAAGAAGATAATATATAAACCATATTAACTATGTTATAAAATTATAAACTCTCTTTAGAGATGGTTGCAAATATAAATCACAGTGCAAGTATAGAATAAACTATTGCTAAGTTTTGCATTTGAGAACTTAAACTAGCTGCAGACTTCTCCTCCTGTTTCCTAATACATGTTTTTCTTCAATAATGCTAGAGAAAGAAAGCACAAAACATTAGGTTTTCTAAAAATATTAGGAAATTAGTAAATCATAAGTTACCATTTATTTTATTTTTACTAGTAAATAATATTTTTATGTTATATATAAGTGTTTTTTTTTCCTTAACGATTGGTTGAGGAGAAATTTTTTGAATAATAGGGAAATGTAATTAATAGGGAAATGGTTGGAAAGTGAGTTTGGTAGGAAAATGTAAAAAAAGTTGTTTGGTTGGAAATAAAATTACCGGACAAATTAGGTAAGATTTATAAAGTCTATGTTTGGTTTGAAGTAAAATATAGATGTGGAATAAATGACAATTATGAAAATATCTCTGTTTTTGAAATTTTTGAATCACGTATCCTTTACCTTTTTTTGTTTATTAGTACAAACCTACCATTTACCATTTTTTTTTGAATCACGTACCTTATTCTTTCTTTCTTTGAATCACGTAACCCTTATAAAAGAAATTAAAAATTATCAAATGTGAACTGATTATAATAGCAAATTAAAACAATTACCACGAGTTTCAATTTTCAATTGGCAGGTATTATCAATCTAATGAACAACAAAAAGTGTATGAGAGGGTAATTTTGCCATATTTTATGTCAACTTGAATCCATGTAGCCGGTTTTCAAGAATACGATGTTGCAAATGGTAAAGTTAAACAATGTTTTCATTAGTTTTTTACTCTTCTACCAAACAAAGAAAACATAGATTGCCAAAATCAGAAGGATGGGGATCCCAATAAAAAACTTCAACCAAGCACCCTCAAATGATAACATAAATAGGGGATTTTGAAGTACATATGTGCGGTAAAAGTAGAGACATTGACATCTACCGTTAAATTTTTAAGTAAATTAATGATTTAAAATTTTACGTGTATATAATTCAAAAAAAAGTTATACCCGACATACACTATTCACTATTTATAAAAAATTTAAAATAAAATTCCCACAACAAATTAAAATGTCCCTACCTTAGATAGAAGAAGAGAACCCGTAAAGGTTGTCTTGAGAAGGGGGATACGATTCAGATTTTAGATTAGTGACCAACCACCAATTCAACACACAAAACTTCAAAGTCAAATGGAGTGGTTGAATAGTTTGCCTTTTGTTGTGAAAACTACATTCAATATATTTCATCAAATGGTGCCTTTCAATAAATAAGCACGCATGGTTTGTCGTAGTCATAGTGATTCCACACCCATGTGCGTTCATATTACTCTCAAATAAATGAGCATTGACAAACCCTCAAAGATAGAAAGAAATCTAAAAGAGCATAGGGGATGAGCTGTTTCTCACGTATTATGACCAAAATTTCTCCACATGTGCAGTTTTGTGAGTGGATCCTCTCATGTGAAAAAATGGTCATATGGTCATGTTAATTGATCATAACCACTCATTGATGATGAGATAAGAGCGAAAAAATGTATAATTTTTAAATGAGTGGTTGTGAACAAATAACATGAGCACATGACCACTTTTCCACGTGAGAGGATCCACTCCCTGCAGTTTTTTGACCCCTCCTAGTTTAAATGTTAATGAAAAATTATTTATACTTTTAAGCTCAATTAATTGAAAATAAAAATAGGAGATTGAAATAATTATTTTAAATGATGCGCATGATTGAAATATTTAAGTTCAAATTGATTTTTTTTTAACTACAATGACAAGTATTATGGTGGATATGTATAGCCTTTTTTTTTTTTAAGTAGTGCTGTTATTGTATAGTTTGTTGCTTTGTATTAACATTTTTCTCACTATTTGATAATAAATTTACTAATACATTTCAAAACTACCCCAACAAAAAACAATTACAAGTTTTAAAATAAGCCAAGAAAGATAAGTAAAACTATCTATGAAGCACCGACACTTCAAAAATCCTAACGTGTCGTGTCCGACACTTCCCGACACTCTCCGGCACTCCGACACTCCCCGACACTCCTACACGCGTTATATAAATTCAAAAAGAGTTTCAAATGTTGCATTGCGTTGAGTTTTTAGTCCGAACTATTAGATTTGTTTGATTATGATTACCATTTTATTGAGTTTAATATAAATATTTGGGATATCTTATATTTCTTTGCAAAATTGATGAATATTATAAGTTTAGTTTCATTTTTTTGTTAAATTATTGAATATTAAATATAATACACACTATATAAATTAAAGATATTATTTAATATCAAAACGTGTCCTAACGTGTCGAAATCTAACATTTTTTAGAATTAACGTGTCGGAGTGTCGTGTCGTATCGTGTCACGTGTCCCGTGTCGGTGTCGATGCTACATAGAAAACTATATACTATATAGTACGAGAGAAAAACAGATAGAATGAGTCATATCTAATGAGGTGAGGACTTTAAAGTTAAATTTTATCTCTAAAGTAAATTAATAAAAATATATTTATATTTAATTTAATTTAAAATATATCACAATTTTAATTTGTTAAAAGTTAAGTGCATATGCATATTTATTTACTTGACTGTTTGAATATACAGCACGCCGACGTGCGAGATACGTCATATAAATTGTTAGCAAGAAAATTTAATATCAATTAATGCGAAAATATAGCATGTTACTCTTATTAAATGTTGAAGAAAAAAATTATCATAAGTGTTTTCTTATTCGACATTTTATTTCTATTTTTTATAAATATTTTTTTATTTAAAAAAAGCTATATTGTGGTGGCCTAATATTTGATGTCAATTAAATTGTAATAGATAGAATGACTTGTTCTCTCTTGCTAAAAGATTAAAAGGCGCTTACAAAAGAAAAAAATATATTAAAAGGCAACCTGCTTAAACCCCGAGGGTTTGTTCGCAACTGATGAGTTCCCAAGGGTCGCTTGAGTTAGGGGTTCAAACCCTGTCTCAAGCAAATTATTGGAAAATCTTTGGGGGTTAAGGATGTGCCTCCCTCTTCGATTGAGGGATTGGTCTCATCCTTCCTACAGTAGCGAAGCTCAATGCACCCGTTATTCCAATGAAGGGCTAGCCTATAAGGCCGTATCCCGCGGCTAAGGTGATAGGAGGAGATTGAATGGGAATACCTTCAGGTTATATCAAAAAAAAAAGGCAACCTGCTTAATTTGTAATTGTGTAACTAATTGAATAACCTGCTTAATATAAGAAGTAAATATTATAACCAAGCATGCAGATTAACGGGTAAATAATTATTTCAGCTTAATTAGTAATTTCGAATGTAAGTCCTAAAAATACAATTGTGTTAAAACTTAGTAAAAGAACTTTATTATTGATGTTATTCTAACCTACTAGTGGAATGTAAAAATTATTCTCAAGCTTGGACCACAACCATTAAGCAATTAAATGAATTTGCCACATCATCTTGATTTGTGGCTGAAAAAGTCAGCCACCTCATCGTATTGATTGAATATGAAGCAATGAAATCCTGGGTTGGTTGGAAAATTTGAGATGCAACGTAACGTAAGGCATTTTGTAAGTGTGGATTTGTCAGTGATGTTTCTCAATTTTGTATTTCTCTACCAGAACTGCTGCAAATTTTGTGGTACTAAAAAATATTTTCCTGCAAAGCATGCATTGTTGTCCAAATTTGTATTGAAGCATTTATTGGTCCATTATGAATATGAAAGAAATACCTTTTATATATACGTTTTGGAAAAGCAGGACATGGCTTTTTAATATGATTATTGTTATTATTTTTTTGTACAATAATATGGTTATTTTGTTCATACGTAATCATGTTTGTCATCATTCCTAACAACAAAAGTAAAATAAAGTTTTAGAAAAAAATCTACAAAGTTAATTCATTATTGCATTGAGTAAATTTTATAATTGTTAAAAGGGTTTTATAAGAGTTATGTTGCAGGAAAAATGATTGTGTTATGTTATAGAGATTCGTTTTGCGTGCCGGAGTTTTTTTTTTTTTTGCTGCAGGCCCCACAAAATATTGTGTGTGTAGGAAAAATTTTATAGTCATGTTAAATGACAGATAATAAACCCTTATTAAAAAGTATAAAAATAATCAATCCCGAGGTGTTGACATTTAATGTTTATTTTTTTATTTTTCAAAGGAAATTAAAACAAACAAAATAGTTTTGCAACATATATGATTCAAAAAAATTAAACTTATTTACCAAAAAAAAAAATTAAATTTGAAATATATAAAATGAAAACTAATGCACTTGTTACACTAATCCATAATTAGTAGCAGAGAAAAGTGCTAACAGCTAGACAAATAATTAAATAGTTGAAACTTTAAAGAAAGTATTGTGTTCTCAAATTTCAGATGACTCAAAATACACTAAAGTATTTTAAATCTATTCAAATGCGCAGAAATTTGAAAAACTTTACCTGTGATGCAAACAACAATTTTACTGTTGTTTCACGTTTTCCCCTTTAAAATTGTGGATTCACATATTGCTGGAAATAAATGTAATTCTCTGCCATATATCCATCGAAGTCTCTCGTCCATGTCTTTCATTTGCATATGTTTTATATGCAATTTTCCAAAAGTAAAGGTCAGCACTCAGCAGACCAAGGGATCAAACTAAAGATGGGGGACCATATTGGCAATTACTGTTTTTTTTTTGGTAAACATATTGGCAATTACTTTATGGGTTTATCATCTATCATTTAGCATGACCATAAAAAATTTCCTACACACAACATTTTGTGTGGCCCGCAGCAAAAAATAAATAAATTCCGGCACGCAAAACGAATCTCTATAACATAACACAATCACTTTTCCTAGAACATAACTCTTATAAAACCCTTACTTTATTGGACAACCAAGATCGAACCATATTTCTTTTTCAGGCAAATTAATAGCAGATCTTCCCTTCAACCAATTTTTTTTATCCTACTATACGAACGTGTCTCCATCATCCATACCATATTTTCAGTGCAAATAATGTGCAATCTTTTCTCACAATAGGCTTGCACAATAATACTAGTTACAATTACATGATATGATTTTAATTAATTAAAACAAATTAGTTAATAAGATCATATAAATAAATTGATGTAGGTATATATGTCAATGACATGGCTCTTCTACAAATGACACCCCATGCATATTATACTAATTATGTCAATGTTAATGTGCTCGTGACTCATGAGTGACATGCCCATATCTGAATTTTTTGTTATTTTGGGAAATTAACCTTCAACTCCTTTCAATTTATCATTTGTATATAAGGATGGCCAAAGTTCGAATAAAAAACTTAAATTTCCCTTGAGTTATAAATTTGTGTGGTCTTTTTGTCAACTAACATGCATTAAACTCAAGGCAAGAGGACAAGAATGCCAACCTTGAACAGAACAAGTCCATTCTGCACATCTTCATGGCCCGTTTATATATGATAATATTTAGTGAGATGCAACCTCAAATTGTTCTCTTTGTAAGAACAGAACTTGGAACATTTTTTATGATAAGAAGCGTCTTGTATTCCTTTAGAGAATGAGAAAGTTAGGTTTTGGAGTATCACCAAGATATAGTTTGTCTCCTACCAACATGATATATATAAGTTGAAGATTTTATTTAGAGGCATGTCTAGGGGTTACTGTGTTTTCCTTTCTCACAGTGGCCTTTTGTGACATGAATTGAATCCATGACTTAGCACAAACTCATGGTCTGTCCCATTAACACAAACTCAAGCTGATTGATAGATTAATTTATCCAGTAAACTTAAGCATGAGATCTGTGTAATACTTATATATTTGGTGGAAAAACAAAAGGAGAATATTCCAAAATTTGTTGAAATTAACAGATTATAACACAAGTGAACATGGTGTTAGGAGTCCCACATTGATTATATAGACAATTAGTGTGGGATTTATAATGCCTTGGACACTCCCACCCTTTGAGCTAGTTTTTGGGGTGGTGATCCAATGGATCCCTATCATTTGGTGCTCTTCAAACCGCCATGAAAGGACTCGACTTTAAAGGGGTGGCAATGTTAGAAGTCCCACATTGATTATATAGTGATTCAAACCGCGATGACCGAACCAAAACCGAACGGATAATTACATGATCAAACCGAAGATTGAATCAGATACTTTTTGCTTCCAAAACTAATCTAATTCAGACCGTGAACACCCCTATTATATAGACAATTAGTGTGAGATTTATAAGGCCTTGGCACTCCCACTATTTGAGCTAACTTTTGGGGTGATGATCCCATGAATTCCTACCACATGGTCCTTAATTAGTTGAAGATTTTCTCTTGTGATTTAAAATTACAAAATTTATCTATTTAAAAAAAAATAACAAAAAACACCATTTTCTGACATTAACTGCAATTGCCACCACTTTCATTAATTGCTCATCCATAGCAAGACATCCTTTTGTCAATATTTTGATCAATTGAGTTCAGACTTGACAATATATAAGGGTCATTAAAGTAAGGGGAACAGGGCACATGGGAGATTGGTAGATTGATACTTCATCCACAGTTTTTTATATTTATAACTGGTATACCAACGCAGGTCGCACGATATATGTGCCTAATAAGAAAAGGCTCACGCTTAGCACAAAATTAATACAAAACTTTGAGTCATTCGATTTAGGCTTAGATCGATGGAGTCACTTATCTAATTATGCTGGATTATGGATATAATTTATGTAAGTTGAATTATGTATAATGAAAAGGTTTCTTTAAAAAAAAAAAAAAAAAAGTGAAATTTTACCGTGCTTCTTATTCGCGAATACAATTTAATTTTTGGTAGCAAAATTATATGTCTTTTTTTTTTTTTTGGTAATAAAAAATTATATGTCTAATCTATTAATTATATATCTTTTTTTGAAGTTACATAGGAAGCGAACAGCATACCTAAGTCAACTAAACACACCCAACACCACTAAGCTATTCCTAGTGGTATTGACCAGAGAGAATATTTGATTTTGATTGAATAATTAGAAAATTCTAAATACTTTATCCAGAGAGAATCCATAGAAAATTATAAAACCTAATATACTGCAAGTAAGGGTGTTAACGAGCCGAGCTTTGGTCTGAAAAGGCTAAACATGTGTTTAAATGTATCAGCCTGACCTAGTCTGTTACATGTTATAAATATAATTATCGGCCTGTGGCATGTCTTATTTATAAAAAGTAAAAGCCTGATTTAACCTGTTTAAATAAATACGACAACAAAAATTTATCCAAAAAAAATACAATCAACAACACTAGTAATTCCATAAGTATTCATAAATTCAATGTATATCCAAATAACATAATATAGACCAAAATCATTCAAGAAGTCTATTTAACTAATAAAATGGGGTAAAATGGATTGAGGAGAAAAAGAGAGCTATTACAAGTAATATAAAAAATATAAAATATAAATAAAAAATAATATACTAGGTCAGCCTGAGAGGCTCTAAGGCCGAGCTTTTGAATTGGAGTCCGATGCCTTTTTATTAAATGGGCTTTTATACAAGTTCAAACCTAGTACCAACAACTGATTTTAGACATATAATCTCAAGTATTCACGAGTCGAGCCAAAGACCCCTGTTTCGTTTAGCACCGATAACTGCAAAGCTTTCTATAACTCCACGTAGAATGCTTATTTTACGACTTCCATTTGGTACATTTTGTGTAATTTTATGATGTATATATTTCTGACTAAGGGCTTGATTGGAAAACCAATTTTCATGCTCTAAGATATTACCGACTCACCAAATAGTAGCTAATCTAATATTATTGGCTGAAAGAGATCTGTATGTTTTTTTTTTTTTTTTGTACAAGAGATCTGTATGTTTTTTTGTATATGCATATTCCGCATAAAAAAATTGTTGTCTTTTTTTAGAAGTCAAAATTTTTTTGTATTTGGTTTCCATCTTGAAATAGTACATGGGAACCGAGCAAATGAATAGAAAGGAGAAAGAGAACTCAACCATATACATATTAAAAAAGAAAAAATAAACTAGAATTTGTGATAATAAAAGAAATGAACGTTATATTTACAAACTTTTTATTTACAAACTACACTAAGTATAATCGATCATACTTCAATCAATAGTATATGACAGGTCATACTAAGTATAATTTGTAAAAAAAAAAAGTTTGTAAATAGATCTTTCCCCATAGAAAAGTATGATAAATCTAGAATTTGTATAAACTTGTAAACGGATCCAAACCGATTCAAACCGCGGTGACCGAATAGAAAAACCGATAGTCGAACTAACCGAGAATTAAAAAACCAAAAACCAAAAACAAAATCCATATATTTTAATTGGATTGAATCGGTTTTTGGTTTAGTTGATTAAAACTGATCTAATGTATTATATATTTATTATTTTTGAAAGATGATGACTTGGAATCTTATTGTTTTGTATACTTGTATCTTGAATGTTATTGATAGCAAACTATCTTGTTTTAGTTTTTTATGGTCTATTAATTTATTTTAACTCTTCATTTAAGACTTGTTTTAGGTTTGAAGACTTAAATTTTTCAATAATTTGTAACTTTGTATATTTACTTTGATACATATAGTGATCTCTAGGGCTGAAATTTTAGACTTTTTGAAAAACTGAAAATCGATTTAATCCAAACTGAATAAAATTGGATTGGATTGGATCGAATTTTAAAATAAAACCTAAATTGAATAGATAATTAAATGATCAAAGCGAAGAGATTAGATCGGGTGATTTTTTTCTTAAAAACCGATCTAATCCGAAGTACAAACACCCCTACACAATGAGGGGTGCAGGAAATTAATTTTTATCGATATAAACATTGAATACAAATCTTGAAAAGCCAGAATGCGACATGAAACCAACAGCAATAAAGTCTGTAATAAATCTTTCCTTTCTTGATCCTTTTTTGCACAGTTTGAACATTGAAAATTACTTTGTGGTAATTAAAAATCACTCAATTTCACACACTCACACTCTAATATCTATCATCAGTTTGTCTAGAGAAACATATCCTTTACTTAACAAAACCATAATAATTCAGCAATTGAAATCAAAGTCAAATCCAAACAAATTGATATGAACATTTGATGGTGGAAGAGTACCCAATTGCTTTTCAGACAATTACAATTACATATACTTCCAAGAAAAAGTCTCTCTGTTGAACCATGAACAAAAATCACTATATGGAAAACCAATGGCTTTTTAACTTTGAGGAATATGCTATATGTGATTCACACGTACACCTCCAAAACAAACTTATCAATCAGAACATAGGGGAATCAGAAGGTGAAGAATTCACTAAATTAAGAATGCTGTTCCAGTAGTTATTGTTATCTTCATAGAAATCACTTCCACTACCGTCACCACCACTGCCACTACCATCAACACCGTTATTAGACTCTCCTCCGCCCTCCGACAAACTCCTCCGGTCACCGGAGTTTGTTTTAAGCAAAAGATTAGTAAACCCTTCTTCAACAATGGGATCTCCATGTGAACCACTAGTCCTAAGAGACTCAGAACCCCATGTTCCTTCCATGGACATTGTCAACTCATGCAAACCAGAACTAAAATTCATTGAATTTTCCATACCATGATCTTTGTATTCTAATTGCAAATGAGTTGAACTTTCATAACCTTTCCACTCTTGTTGATCACCTTCTTCTTTCACAATCCCTCTCTCTGAAGAACCTGAACTAGTTCCCACAAACTCAATCATAGGCACAGCATTTTCTCCTCCTCCTAAAACTCCAATTGATCCACTAGTCATAATCGGTGGTGCATTATTCTCGGAGAAAGAAAGGGTAGAAGTAGGTGACTCAAGGTCATTACTTGCAATGCCACCATTTCCTTCATTAGATTTCAACCACCCTCCATTCCAAGCCTTAAGAACATCAAGGGAACGCAAGGCTACATGTGATGATGATGATGCCTCTTGTTTATTATTATTATTATTGTTCAGAATTGGAGCTGAAGTTGAAGCAGAAGATGAAGATGCAAAAGCAGAAGAATTTCCAAGTTGATGATGATGATGATGATGATGATGTTGTAGTGAATGTGAACGTAGTTTTGATTCCCTTACCAATCTTGCTTCAGCTTCAAGACGAGCACTTTCCCATTGAGCCATGTGGCTAAGGTTTGCAGCAGTTTTTGATTGACCTTCACTAGAGAGAAGTGCATCATTCTTAGGCTTGTGAGTCACTGGATCAATCCCCATTTTGGTTAACCTTTTCTTAAGATGTGTGTTCCAATAGTTCTTTATCTCATTATCCGTTCTCTTTGGCAAGTGTGTTGCTATTGCCGACCACCTGCGTACAAGACAACATTAACATGATACATGACACACCACAAAAGCCAATGCAAACCCTAGAAAATTCCATCAACTACTCAGAGATTTTTTTCTCTTTTTTTCTTTTCTCTTTTTTTGGCTCAGCGGTAAGCTTGCTTGCCGTGGTGTGTCAGGTCGCGGGTTCAAATCAGTCTCTCTGTAAAAGTAGGGGAAAGAGGGCCTAAAGTATTCCTTCCCCCAGACACTCACGAAGTGGTTATTTGAATTGGGTCGGCCCTTTTTTAGTTAATAGTTTTAATATTTGTTGAAAATGAAACTAGATTTATGAGAGGATTAGATATGATCACATGCATGGACAGTGCTTTTTGTGGCAGAGGATCATATCCTTCTGCAATTAATTAAATGATTCAACTTGAATAAACTTGGATGTCAGAATGGCAGAAAACACAGTTGAAATTATTTGTTGGAGATGGGGTTAAAACAGTTTGGTGAAGAAATTGAGAGGCCATTGCATTTAATACATACTGCACAACAAGGAAATTGGAAAAGAAAAATAAGTTATATCTTTACACATTTGTTTTTTGTAATAAATTTCCAAAAAAAAAAAATTGGAAAAAATATTTGTATAGGGGAAAAGATGTCACTGTTCACATTTCAAACAATTTTAAAATAAATAATAATAATAATCCTTGATGGGTTTTGAATTTTGAATGCATTTGATACCTGTGTGTGTACTCAGAAGACAAATGATGTGAAAAACTATGAAATAATTGAACCCCTTTAAACATCTCCAAGCACAAAAACCTGAAGACTAAAACTCAAAAAGACTTAATAATAAGGATAGCAAAACCTGTTCCCTAAGAGGGCATGGAGTTGAATGATGGTTTGTTCTTCTTGCAAACTGAACTTTCCTCTCTTAATATCAGGCCTAAGATAATTGGTCCATCTAAGTCTGCAGCTTTTGCCACACCTCTGAAGTCCTAAATATACACAATAACACAAGTAATTTTCAGTTTACAACAAAGTGAACACACACTTCAAAATATATCATATTTTTAGGGACAGGATCCGTTTACAAATTTTTTGGAATTTTTTTACAAATTACACTATTTTCTCCCAGGAGAACATAGTGTAGTTTGCAAAAGTTTGTATTCTCCGGGGAGAGAATATAGTGTAGTTTGTAAATAAAAAAGTTTGTAAATATAACCTGTTCCTATTTTTAAGTACTATATATCATTATTCTCATAACATAATACATAGAAACACACAAAAATTACCAGCTTTTGCAGGCAAAGCACGCCAGCTTCCATGGCCATGTTCTTCAATATAAGCTAAGAGCTTTTGATCTTCTTCAGGGGTCCATGGTCCTTTTTTCAAACCAACCTTGTCACAGCATGGTGATCGTCCCATTTGTAAGTGTAATTATACACTAAAGACTGTAGTAGCTTTTGCTCTTATTTATATATGCACACACACAAGAAAAGAAGAAAACTATAAGGAGAGAGAAAAGAGAGAAGGGACATGGACTTGTAAATAAAGAGATGGGAGGAAGAGAAAAGAAGGGTCAGCGGCATAAAAGGGACAATAAACTAATTTAACAGTGTTATACGTGTGGACTAACATTACAAGGGTACCCTTCATTTCTAAGCTGAATTCTCTATGGTATATTCCACCTTTTTGGCTTTGTGGATATGTAATATATTGATGGAAAGCATAGGATGGCATATATGAAAATCGAGTGATTCCTTTGTCTTTTCATATTGTTGCTAGTGTAGAATTTTAAACCTATTGATTCCACAACAATGAACTACCAAGTTATAGCCATAATTTCAATTGATACGTCACCATGTATTTATGGCATGGCTAGGACCGGTTTTTCATTATATTCATCATGTGGGTCCATCTCAATTTTCCTTTAATTTACCAGTAGGAATAAATTTATTTTCTTTTTTAATCATATTATTTACATGTTATTTTATTTACTTTATTGATACATTATTTTGAAAGAAAAAAAAAAAAGCATTCCAAACACCATTTTTTTTATCTATATTTTTCTCAATATGGTGTAAAGATATTAATGTACAAATAACACCAATTTTCTTCTTTTTTAGAGTATGAAGAAGAACACAACTAAATAATTTGATGAAATGTTTTCAAGTTAGGCTTAGTTTTCAGTGTTCTGAACTAGGATTCACTGAACCAATGTTTGTTTTTCATTTACGTTCAGGAAAAGGAGAAAAAATCTCTTACCTTCAAAAGCTCCTAGGATTTATGCTGAAAGGCGTAAATAGTGACTAAAAAATGAAGCAAACAGGTTGTTAAATGATCCTCGATGTGATGTAAACTGTAAATAGCAAGTAAAACAAAAAAAAGTCTTTGCTGGATCCACGTTGGAATGTAAGCTGAACTAAGAGTTCGTTAGATTGAAAAAAATTTCTAGCTTTTTTTTTCAAAAAATAGATTTTTTTTTCTCTAAAAACTATATTTTTTAAGCTAAAAATTTTAACTTTAAAAAAAATAAAAGTCAAAATCAAATAAATTTCCCCCAACCCACCATGCCCCAACTCAACCAATCTCACTTCACTCACCATTATCGTCACCGCCACCACCACTATAACCCCAACCAATCTAACCTATGTCGTCATCGCCACCTCCGTATGTTTGTCGTTACCACCACCTCCACCACTTTCAATCACCCTACCTCCACTTATACCACCATCATTGTCGCCACCACCCTGCCATCGTCGTCGCTGCCTCCGCCACGACAAATTTGTGTTGGGTATGGCTCATATGTTGATGAGGGCCCTAGTTGTCGGGGTCAGCAGAAAGGCTAGATACTGTTGTGAGCCTCTGATTTATTGTACTTTTCTTAGTAGTTTGGGCTTGGGCCCATGAATAGCTGCTGTTAGGATTTTCTAATTTATTTATATTTTCCTTGTAAACCGAGTGACTTGTAACGAGTGGCGGTGAGGTGAATATAGTACAGACAAGTTGAACGTAGCCTAAATCGGGTGAGTCAGGATAAATTTTTGTGTCTATTCTCTCTCTTTCTCTTTTCGTTTGCGATTTATGTGATTGTCAATTTCCAACAATTTGTTCCTATGATTTGTTTTTTAGCAGGGTTATATATATTTACAAATTTTTTATTTACAAACTATACTATGTACTCCAGGGATACAAACACTTAAGTGTGTACTCCCCAGAGTACATAGTATAGTTTATAAGGGTTTATAAACAAAAATTTTGTAAATATAACCTACCCCTTTATTTTTATGTGCCCTTTTTAGTAATTTTATAGATGACAAGTACTTTGTAACTTTAATATCCAAACAATATATTTAGTTAAAAATATTTTTCATGTACTATGTACAAATGCAAAATAGCTTTATCCTTTGAAAAAAAGTTCTTCTAAAATAAACAAGACATAAAAAATCATTTTTTAAAAAGCTCATCCAATACTTACCAAAAAAAAAAAAAGCTCATCCAAACATGTCCTAAGTAGAGTGAGATTTAATTCAATCTTAATTTCATAAGAATGAAATCAACCTAGTTAAAGAAGTAAGTTCATTTTTTTACTCAAGCTTCACTCACTCTAACTATTATTCAAGCTCTATGATGAGTTAATCTCAAATTAAACTCATTAATTTTTTATTTTCATAGCAAAAAGTTGTAATAATATAAAAAAGGGATAAGATTATTTTATATTAGTATAAGAATAAAAAGATTTAACACTTGATTTTAATCTTTGATTTATATATATTTAACGATTGTAATTTGTTTTAGATTAATAATTAATTAATATGTAACTCAATAAATTAGCATCATCGGATGCACGTAGATCAATGATTAAATTTGAGTGTAAGATTTTTATTCTTAAAATGGTGTAAGAACAACTTGCCGGATAAAAAATAAATCAAATGCATATATGGAAATAAGTTATTAAATTATATATATATATATATATATACACACATATATATATACATGGGAAAATATTTTCTCATGTCATAGGAGAATTGTTTTTTCCTACTAGTGACTCTTCGATTTTTGTGCAATATTTTCTTTTATTTTTTTATTTTTTTAATAGATGTGGGCCACATAAGATGTGTCTATAGCATGAGAAAATTTTCTTCTACCGCATGAGAAAATCGAAACTCTCTATATATATATATATATATATAGGCAAAATGATTTAGAATGTGACTGTATATAAGCATTGGTGCAGTCACATAAAAACTACGTCGTTTTAGGTGGGATAAAGGAAGTTTGCATTTAAAATTAATTGTAGAAAATAAAAATATTATATTTTTTCAACTTTGTATGGTTATGATTCCCCATATTTAATGTTTTATATTTATTTCCACCTTTGTATGGTTATTATTCCTCATATTTAATGTTTTTACATTATAAAACGACGTAGTTTTATGTGACTGCACCAATCCTTAGGTGCAGTCACTTTACATCCGCTAAACCCATATATATATATATATATATATATATATATATATATAGGGTTTTATATTTCTCATTTAACATGAGAATTGAATTCTCATGTTGTAGAAATAAAAAATATGTGGGACCCATATGTTAGAAAAAATTATGTGTAGGACCCACATTGACACAAAAATCGAAGAGTGTGTAGGAAAATTCAAATTCTCATGTTAAATGAGAATTATAAAACTCATATATATATATATATGTATGTATGTATGTATGTATATATGTATGTATGTATGAGTTTATATTTTTGCAGCTGTTGTACGTGCAGCAGTCAAATACTTGCCATATATATATGTGAAAGCATTAAAAGTGAGTAATCATAACCATACAAATATGAAAGCATTAAATGTGATGAATCCTAACCATACACCTATCATTGTTGTATATAAAGTGATTGTAGAAATAATTTTACCATATATATAAAGTCAACTCTATGTTAAAAAAGTCAAGTCACAAATTAATAATTCGAGAATATGAATCTCAAGCTTAATTAATTAATAAATAAGTTAATATTTTTAATTATATAAAGAACGAACTCAACCCAAAAGTTTACGTTGTTGGGAATAGAGCCCATTGAGTTTGAAAGGTGAATGATTTATCAAACTCAGTCTAATTGTGCTAAGAAATTTACAAAGAAAATGAGGACCAGCGATGATCGAACTCGAGACAACGAGAATCAGATATCATATAAAGAACCAATTCAACTCAAAAATTTAAGCTGTTGTGTGAGACTATATTAATGATTTTATATATCTCTAATAAAATTTTAACTTTTTAATTTATAAATTTTAGGATTTGAATTATTAACTACTGTTCCCTTCTAGTCCTTTGCACCTTAGTTTTTCATCACAAATGTTAATTTTTGTACTTTTATGCAGGATTGACCAAAAAGTTGACTAAAACATAGTCTTGTCAGTGGTAACTTAGATGGTTGAACAGTAGAGTCTTCATGGCAATAAAGAATTTCTGCTAGAAATTAGAGATACACCTATTTAAGGTCGGCTATATAGCCAGCCTAGAGAACAGGGAGTACTTTCTTCCGTTACTGATTTGTGTGAAGTAAAGCCCTCATGATGCTAAAAGGTCATTGCATACCCGTTTAAATAATCTCTTGCATTAATTTATGTTTATTTTCCAATGGCACTGTTCTGCCTGTTGGCAGATGTGTCCAACGTAGGTTGGATGATTAATCTCGGATACGAGTGTTTCTCTCTAGATGCCTATAGATTAGGTATCTGGGAGGAACAGGGATCACTGACACTGACCTAGGCGTATGCCTTCGAGGTGTGTGTGTGATCTATAGTGTTTAGGATTAGAAAATGTGTACCTTACTGCTCTGCCTTACCTGCCTTATATAGCCCGGCTCTAGGGTTTGGTGGCTGGCCGAGGTGCAATGTAGGTGTCGGGCCGAGGTGCGTAGTGGGCCTCAGTCTGGCCCATAACAGTTGCCCCCAGCTCGGTAGGCTGAGTTATCTGGCTGCCGAGTTGCGTTGTTCATCTGACCTGCGACATCTCGGCTGTATAGCTGGAATGAATTCTCATGTCCGTCTTTTAACTTGTGGTTATCCTCCACGTGTTTCAAGTCATCATGATGCGTATCGTTTGATTATCTGCGCGCCGTCTTGGCATTTAATGCGACTGCGACTGTACAGATATCAATCGTTTTGTCTTGTCAGGTGCTTTTTGCTTTTGCATTTACGTTTTTGCCCCTGTCTTTTCGTTTTCGCGGGTCACATCCCTTGAACTTCTCCCCCCTTCCTATTTTACTGATGTTTCCCCCCTTTCTTCACCTTCTGCTTCTTTCATTGTTTCATTTGCGGCTTGTGACATTTTGTGCTTTCAAGGCTTTCTGGTGGCATCAAACTTCTCCGTTCAATACTTTAACGTCACTTGCTCTGTAAGTATGAATTTTCTGGTCTCCTTTATCTTCTTGCCTTTTATTATTGCTCGTTGCTTGCGTTCCTGTGGTTATTGCTTTCATTGCCGCATTTAGTCTGTCTTCGCATTCTTCCTCTGCATTCATCTTCTTTATATTCAATTTTCTTACTATCGCTGGTTGGCGTTTGCTGCTCTTTCGTGGAAAAGTTTCCAACATGGATAAGGGAGTTCCTTATGAGTATAGGAGGGCCACTTGTCCCCGTGTTTTCGGCCGGAGTGATGAGATCTTGGCAGAGGAGGAAGCTAAAGCTGCTGAGGAGGAGGTGATTCGAGGCCAAGGTGCCTCTTCTAGCCGTGGATGTCGGCTGCCGGGTTCTAGGCCCGAGCATCGTCGTCGTGCTTCTGGGTCTGGACGCTGTCCACCAGTGGGATCTCGTCCCAGTGGTCAAGGGCGGTCTCGACCCTCAAGGCGAGGTCGGTCCTTGCCATCTATCCGCATCGCGGGCTGTATGCCCACGAGCGCCAACCCTTCCTTAGATGATAGACCTAGGTCGTCTCCCCTTCTCATCACTGGTCCTCGAGATCAAGTTTCCTTGAATCCGTCCTCTGTTCAGCCCCAACCGTCGACCTCCCTTTCCCAGAATCCAAACCCCTGCTTCAATTGCGTTCACCTTAGCGCGCAATTTATTGGGAATGGTAATGACTTTATGGCGAATCTTGTCCTAGGCAGTTGTTTTCACTATGTCGGACTTAGAAGTCCAGCTCCGATGACCTCTTCAGATAGTTCTTCGAGCTCTTCACACCGTAGTTTTTTTAACTCAGGTGCGTGTACTTTGCTTCTTTTGCTATTTTTAATCCACCCATTTTGCTGTTCTAGGTTCTTATGGAGTCCCCTTCTGCAGAACTCAACATGGAAACTACCTCATCTAACCACGAGCTGGAAGCCGAGGTTGCAGTCGTTGAAGAAGGTTCTGCCCCGGTAGATGTTAGTCTGCGCCGGCAATTTCCCTGGGTGACCGAGGAAGTCCTTAGTTTTAGGTCCTCCTTGACCACAGAGGAAATATCTGGGTTACCCATTGGTAACCCGATAGGTTTTAATACCTTCTGTCCAGCGGAGGATGAGCCAGTGTGCTCAGGTCGGAATCCACAAGAGCCTCCCTTTTTCTTCTTTTACCGAGACTTGATCACCAAGATCGGTATTCGCTTTCCTTTCTCCCCCTTTATTATATGCCTTTTAAACCACTTCCTTTTAGCTCCCACTCAAATTCACCCTAACGGATGGGCGTATATTGTTGCCTTCGAGCAACTTTGCACATCCCTGTCCATTAACTGTTCTGTTGCCCTGTTTATGTATTTTTTTAACATTTATACCCCACGCTCCGGTTCTGAACCTCCCAAGTTGAAGGGTTGGGCCAGTATCCGGGGTCGTATTAGCAAGCCGTCTAGGAGGTTATTTTCTGTATATAGTGACTCCTTCAAAAACTTCAAAGGCGCGTACTTCAAGGTCGTGGCCGAGGCCAATGAGAAGCCGTGGTTCGTTGGGGAAAAAGATGAGGGGAAATTCCCATTATATTGGTCCCGTCAACATTACCTCCGCAAGTCGGCTGATTACAAGCTGCCCTTATCAACCGAGGAGAAGCTCAATGTCAGGACCTTGCTAACCCATGTGCATACCCAGGGTCATATGAGCGCTGCGTCCTTGGTCGCTAAGTCCTCTGTTGCAAGCGATCAACCCAGTATGCTTTTCAACATTTCATTTACTCGTCGTTTTTATCCTGCTTTGGAATCTGATATGTCCTTAATTATGCTGATAACCTTGCTTCTTTTGTTTGCCAGGTTTAACCATGAACCCTAGCTCGGATGACGTGCCTGACTACTGCCGGGTATTGCGGGGCAAGGGTGTAGCCCGTCCCCCTCCCTCAAAGAAAACTAAGGTTGCTGCTCCTCCCCTGGGTGCGGGTTCATCCAACCCTGAGCCCCATCACGGCACTTCCATCTTGGATCTGACCAATGATGGGGAAAATTGGTTGGATGGGGAGCCAGAGGAGACCCCCCTTACTACTGGAGGCACCACCCGGGCCGTGGTAGCTGTTGCGCGGGGTAGCGCCCCACCCTCTCCCCTACCTGCTGGTTTAAGGAGGGGCTCATTATGGGAGATGGGGGTCACGGCCGAGCTACGTGGCGTGACGCGTGCTCCACCTTCCTTCTATGGTTCTCCTGCTCCTTCCAAGGCCGAAGCGGAGGAGCTTCAGAAAGCTGAGCAATACCTTTTTAAAGCGGCTTCCTTGATGAAACCGTACTCTCTCCTGCTCGAGAAGCACTCGGAAATTCTATCCGAGAAGGACAACATGCAGATTCAGCTTACCGAGCTAAAGCAGGAAAATCAAGTTCTGAAGTCTGATGTGTCCAAGCTCAGTCTGTCAGTGCATAACTCGCAAGCCGATCTGAATGCCATCTCGGATTGTTGTGGAGTGGAGGGTGGCAGGGACGCCATAGTAAGGTATATCAAGGCCAAGCTATCCATGCTGTCCAAGGCGGAGGCCGCACGTGAGGAGATGGCCTCTCAACTGAAACAGCTGAAGGCGCAGCAGGAGGAGTTGCAGGCTGACTATAACCAAAGCCAGACTGTGCTTGAAAATGCTGTTAGTTCCGCTTTCCAGAATGCGGTGAACCAGGTTAAATTTTTTAACCCTGAAGCGTCTCTTAACTTGGATCAGCTAGACTGTTATGGCTATGTTAGTGGCGGAACTTTCCATTCGGCAGTCGAGGAGCCCATCGCAGCAGAAGGGGAAAATGATGCCCCTGGCGTGGAGGAGGAAAGTCGGCAACCGGAGTCCGGCTCACAGCCCAATTTGAGGGGGAGTACCCCGTAATTTGTAACATGCCGTTGTTATCCCGGCCTCTTTTTGTAAACGCTTTTTGGTTTAATTGGATATTAATTTAAAACTAGAATTAACTGTGTAATTTATCTGCTTTTATTGCAATATCCGTCTCGTATATTTCGAGTTTTGTTGCCGGATTTGGAATGTAGCTGATAATTTCCCATTTTCGATATATGGGCCAAGGTTAGCACTCTCAACCTTGCCCTTTGGGCAAGGCGGGTTCAAACACCCGGGCTTTCTTATTTTTTTCTTCGCGTATTTTGAACTTCCAATGGGTTCATCTATCGCGGATTCAACTTATATTCGAACTCTCAACCAGGTTGGCGGGTTCGATTTGGTAACCCGGTTGTGAACGCTTGGCTCTGGCCTATTTGGCCGGCTAGGTTCCCATAACTTCGGATTTCAATCTAGAATTTAGAACTTCCCATTTGACATGGGATCCTGAAGCTCGGATTCTAGTTTAGAAGCGAACACTCAACCGAGCTTTTGTTTGGCAACGGCGGGTTCGATTTCTTGCAACGCTGGTTTCCAGACGTCGGAACGTGCATTTATTGCATAAATTATCAAAGTTGGGTACAACTTATTAATAACAGAAATACGGAATTCATTGAATTACAAAGTTATAACAGAAACATCGTTTAGACATTTGATTTAACTGTAATATTTTTTCAACTTATCTGCATTCCATGTCCTCGCCACCTGCTTTCCTTTCAAAGTTTCTAGCACGTAAGCTCCTTTGGACAATTTGCTTTTGACTCTGAACGGACCTTCCCATCTAGGGGCTAATTTTCCTTGTGACGCGTTTCGCCCCCTATATCCGCCCTTCGCAGGACTAAATCCTCAACTTCAAATGACCGAGGTCGCACCTTTTTATTGAACCGGTTAGCCACCAGTTGTTTGGCCGCGTAATTTCTGCAATGCGCCATAGTTCGGATTTCTTCTATTAGGTCAAGCTCAACCGCCACCTTGTCATTATTATCCTTCTCTGTTTGTGTGAGAGTTTGAACTCTTCTCCAAGATGGTTCCCCTAACTCCACTGGGATCATGGCCTCACATCCATATGTGAGTTTGAAGGGAGATTCACCCACCGAGGTTTGAACCGTGGTTCTGTACCCCCAAAGCACGTAGTAGAGCTCTTCTACCCACTTACCTTTAGCGGATTGCTCCATACGTCGGCGTAAGCCTTCAACTATAACCTTATTAGCTGCTTCAGCCTGCCCATTAGTCTGAGGGTGTTCCACCGAGGCAAATCTGTGCCGGATGTGGAACCCAGTCATGAGGTGTTGAAACCCTTTGCTAGTGAATTGGGTGCCGTTATCCGTTACAATTTCCGCCGGGATACCAAAACGGCATATTACATTTCTTTCTAAAAAACGCTGTATACGGGCCGAGGTGATGGAAGCAATTGGCTCTGCCTCGATCCACTTGGTGAAGTAATCAATGGCTACTATCAGCCATTTAAGCTGACCCTCTGCTGCCGTAAACGGCCCCAGAATGTCCATTCCCCACTTGTAGAACGGCCATGGAGCCGTAATAAAGTTCAGCTCCTCAGGTGGGGCCAAGAGGTTTTTACCGTGTCTCTGACATTCGTTACATCGTTGTACGTGATCCTTTGCATCCTTTGCCATGGATGGCCAAAAGTATCCGGCACGAAGCGCCTTCCGAGCCAAGGCTTTCCCACCGACATGCTGGCCGTTAACCCCTTCATGTATTTCAGACAACACATATTGTGCTCTATCTGAGTTGACACATTTGAGTAGGGGAGTTGAGATCCCTTTTTTATACAACTGCCCCTCAAACAAGGTATATGATGCGGCATCCCGGATGAGTTTTCTGGCCACAGCTTTTTCTTCGGGCACTGTGCCCCCATCAAGGTATGCAATTATGTTGCTACGCCAATCGTCTACCTGCGAGATGTGCATCATGCAGGTCGGCTCGGGAATATTCTGCTCTATGACGGTTCTATAATTGCCCCATCCTTTCGTACTGGCGAGCTTGGATAATATGTCCGCCCTGCTATTTGCGTTCCTTGGGATGTGGCTGATTTCCACCTCTTCAAAGTGCGCCATTACCTGCTTGACATGCTCCAAATATTTCATCAACAAGGGTCCCTTTGTCTGATAATTGCCCTCAACCTGCGAAGTAACCAACTGGGAATCGCTGCAGATTCTGATCTTCCGGGCTCCAAGCTCTTTAGCCTGGAGCAAGCCGGCTATAAAGGCTTCATACTCCGCCTGATTGTTTGAGGTCTCAAAGTCCATTTTCATGGAATACTCCACCGCTACTCCGTCCGGATTCTCTATAATGACCCCGGCTCCACTTCCTTTGGAATTAGAGGATCCATCCACATATATGGTCCATTTATCCAAGTCATCAGGAGAGATCTGTGGTGCTGAGGTTAATTCCCGGACAAAGTCGGCCAAGGCTTGCGATTTGATTGCCTTTCGGTTCTCAAATGTGATGTCAAACGCTGATAGTTCTATCGCCCAGCTCATCATTCTGCCCGCCAAGTCCGGCTTGTGGAGTATTTGTCGGATTGGGAAGTCGGATCGAACCAGGATTTTGTGAGCCTGGAAGTACGGTCGAAGTCGGCGGGCTGAGGTGAGGAGTGCAAAAGCTATCTTTTCTAACCGCTGGTATCGCAATTCGGCTCCTTGTAGGAGTCGGCTTACAAAGTAGATGGGTTGTTGGCCTTCATCGTCTTCTCGCACCAGGACCGAGCTGACCGCCAACTCCCCAACGGACAAGTAAAGGATTAAAGTTTCTTGTTCTTTGGGTTTGGCCAGAATGGGTGGAGAAGATAATCTCCTCTTAATCTCCTGGAATGCAACTTCGCAATCTGTACTCCATCCGTACTGCACCTCCTTTCGTAGCAGTTTAAAGAAAGGAAGGGCTGTCTCCGCCGACCGAGGTAAGAAACGGGTGAGGGATGCCAGCCTTCCCGTCAGTTGCTGTATTTCTTTCTTACTTTTTGGGGCCGTCATTTGCAATATGGCTCCACATTTATCTGGGTTGGCTTCTGATGCCCCTGTGTGTCAACATGAAGCCAAGAAATTTTCCTGCAAAAACGCCAAAAGCACATTTTGCCGGATTCAAGCGGATGCGGTGTTGTTGGAACTTGCCAAATGTTTGTTCCAAGTCCTGGACGTGCTTCCATTCTGCTTATTTGACAATCATATCGTCAATGTATACCTCCACGTTTTTACCCAACTGATCCAAGAAGACCTGGTTCATCATCCTCTGGTACGTGGAGCAATACTAGAAAGTCTAACCAAGTAAATAAC
>JAVKPL010014615.1:0-89011 GCA_032173675.1 Gastrolobium villosum
TAATACAGAGGTGCTTGAAATGAAACCGCCCCGAAATGAAGTTTGAAGGCGGTTTTGGTAAAGAAAGACGGGTTTGTTAAAGAAAGGCGGTTTACATGAAAGAAGGAGCTGTGATTATTTTATTTATTTATTTTGACTGATAATTTTTATGGATAATTATAAAAATATCATCTTATTTTAATTTTTTATATATATATAAAATTCATGGAGAAAAACACACTCCTTGAAGGCCACAGAAGACTATCAATCAGTGTTATTAAAACCGGACCGACGCGGTCGACTCGGGAATCAGTAAACCGGTCATATAATCGATCTAGTTGAAGCAATGGACCGGTCATGCATCAGAACCGGTGTGACCCGACCGGTTTTCATGAAAACCGATGACCCGGTCAGTTAACCGTTGACCCGGCCCGGTCCAAAAAAACAATTCAAATTATTTATTTTTTAAAAAAAATTCTTAATGAACATATTTGAATATTTTTTACTTATTGACCTACATAAATTATGTACCTACAACATTAATATTATTTCAATTATGCACTATCCAGAAAATTTTGATTTGATTTATAGTTAGAGATGTCATTTTCTAAACCTAAAGCCCCGTATTACGATCATTATATTTTTGTTTGATCCTTTATTGGATAATAATATGTTACTTATTATTTTTTATATTAAAATATTTGAAATTTTTATCTTTTTTTTTAGATATTTGAATATGTTTATAATTTTTTAATATAAATTATAAAATTATATATAATTACCGGGTTATGCGATTGAACCAGTGACCCACTAGTTGAACCAATGACCCAGTACCTCGACCGGGCCGACTTTAATAACATTGCTATCAATTCAATAATGAATGATGGTGGGACTACATATTACTTATTAAAGTGAAAAACATGAAAATCCAACAGAAGGCACAGTTGTGCAGAAGGTTCGATTATAATGTATCGACCGTTATTAATTTCAATTTATCAAATATTTGCGTGAATAAAATATTTCATGTATATATAAGTTGAGGAGGGATATTCTTACTACTAAAATCTTCTACTACCAACTCACTATCTATCTAATCACGTTCCTAGTCGTCATGGGAAAAAAGGAATAAATAAGAAAGAGATTATTCCCTAAGAGCTTGTCCAGTACTACCAGTACCAGAAATGCATCTCCTTGCGTGCGAGAGACTTCTATGCCAGCCGTTATTCCCGGCTCTGTTATGAAAGAAAGCGACAGACTCATCTTACAAATGCATTTTATGTTATGAATTTAGTAATTTTTTCGAGATGTATCTGTAAAAACAAAACATCATTGGATCAATATTTTCTCTTTTTTCAAATTTTTTTTAGCATTCTCTCTTTTTGATTCAATGGTGATTAGATAGGTAGTAAGTTAGTAGTAGAAAATTTTGGTAGTAAGAATATTCTTCCTCATATAAGTTATGTTTGATATAGTAAAAATATATTATTATTCACGTAAATATTACAGAATTATTATTATTATTTAAAAAAGAGAGTAAAGTAGTAAAGAAGTTCCACTATAAAAAGCTGTATTTTTGCAAGTATATATATACAAGAAATATCTAAATTGGTAATCATGTTTATTCTCCTGTATGTAATCCAAAAATTATATACAAGGTCCTAGTATATATTAACTTTAAACTTCATCTATAAAATATATTATGTGAAATGAGAGGTGCTAATTGCTAGCATGGGCTTATTGTATTTCTTCCAATTTTGAAGTGCCAATTGCTAGCATGGGCTTATTATACTTATTCCAAATTTTATGTCATGGATTTTCTTAATTGCCTGTCACTGCAGGTATCATTTTGCATCAATATTTTTTCATTTGAAACAATGAAGATCTCTATACAAGTGTCAAGCATGGACTCCAAGATTAAGTGGAAACTATAAAGTGAGACTTCCAAAAGGTGAATACTAATCATGTATTGCCTAAAATATTATGCAATGAACCCTATTATGCTTTGAACCTTGACTAGAAAAGTGAAGAACTTTTGACGTGCATAACAGTAGTTTGAAACCCTTCAAACCCTTCAATTGGCCGACATTTGAAAAAGTATATATTAACACTATCAGTTAAGAAAGGACCATGAATGGTATAAGGGCAAACAGAAAAGGACAGAATGTACCTTTGAACCCTAAGCTTATAAAATACCCTACTCAACAAGTTTTTTTACATCTTATATAAGCTAATCCCATGTACAATTATTAATGCCACCAATATTTTGAAGAAATTGTCAGAGTTTCAACAAAATTTCCTTGTGTATGCAATTAGGGCAAGTTGGTTCATCAAGCCATTCAAAGAAATCACAGTTGTCACTTCTTTTGTAGTTAGGGCATCCATAGAACATCCTTCGTGGATTCTTGTTTGTTCGAGACATACGCAACATAGTTGTTTCTCCACAGTCGCACAACTTCAGCTTCGATGACGATAAAGATGAAGATTGCCCGCAAAATGAGCTTTCATACCCACCTATGTGTTTCCTATCTCCCACCCATACTACCTTTCATTTACTGAAGTGTGGCAGCTGAAGCAATGAACCTATTAAGAAAAAGGAAAAACAAATGAGACATGTACAGAGCACACACAAAGAAAAGACCATGATCAGAAAAGGAAAAAAGAGAAAGAAAAAAAAAGGACAGAACCAATTACATGTAAAAATAAGTGAGCTATACAAGAGAAAAATAAAAAGAAAGAAAAAAGTGAAAGAACCAAATCCACACTATAACTCAATACCATATCCTACCAGATCTACATATAAGTACTCTCCACGAGCTGCTTTCAAACACAGTGTTGTAACACCCCATGATTGTAACCTTAAGTTCAAAACACTACTCATAAGCAAAAAGTACAAAAAAAATGAAAATGGAAAATGTAAGAACCCGCACCGCTAATTAAGGTAATTAGCGAATTAATTATGATAATTAGGAAATAATTCCATAATTGACCCTAATAATTATTAATGGGCTTAGATAATTATATTGAGTGAGTAAAAATGCTGAAAGTCGCCTGTCGGAAGAAAAGCGCAGATACCAGTTCTGCTACTCGGTATAAATGCGTACCGGAAAAGTACCCCGGAAAATTATAACGAATGCATGATAATTACTAGAATATTATGTAGGACTTGTAAAACAAGTTTCAAGTCAAAATGACGTAATCTGATGCCAGAACTGATACTGGCTATGGAAAAGCGCGTACCGGAAAGGTGCTCCGAAAAATAAAATAAAAATATGACAAATCTTAGAAAAATGCGTAGGTTTAGATTCTAAATTTTGAGATCAAGATCTTTTACTTTGCGATTAAGGCTAATACTGCGCGGTTAGTGACTTGTGCCTATATATAGACCCTTTAAGGGCACAAAATCCTAGACACACTATTTCCTACATGAGAGTGAGGGGCTGCTGGGTGTGGGGTTGTGTTCTTGTGGGGGAAAACACTGTTTCATTGGTTTTCTCTATTCTTTGATCAAAGTTGGCACCTTTGGCTTTGATTCTTCACTCTCCTTCTTCTATGCACCTTGGTTGTGTGTGGTGAGCCTTGTTTTCTGAGTTGAGGGGTAGTTAGTGAGCATGAGTTTGGAGCTTTAGTGATGGCTACCTTGTGGTAGTCATTGTGAGCTTCAAAGTGCCTTCTTGTGGTGCAAGAACCCATCTTGAAGTGCCATTTTCGTGCTCCTACTTAGGCTGAGTTTGAGGAACCTTGGGAGAGCTCCAAGAGCACAACTTGCCTCTGTTTTGAGCTTTGGTAAGTTACCTCACCATGATCATGAGTTTATCTTGCTTAAAGTTGGTGTCTTGGCATGTAAAGAGTTAAAATGAAGTAACCAACACCTAAATGAGCTTGTATATGCTTAAAGATGCATGCTTTAACGTGTACATGTGTTAAAAGTTGGATCTTTGGGATGGATATTCACGAAATGCAGAAACTGCATTCTGTCGTGAGATATCCGGATATTTGTCGAACAGATATCCGGATATCAGTATCCGGATATGGTATCCGGATATTGATATCCGGATATGGGATCTGGGTATCCGGATATGACATATCCGGATATGTCCAGTGTGATATCCGGATATGGCATATCCGGATATGCCCCTTCTGATATCCGGATATCCTGGGTTCTGCGCAGACAGTAGCTGTACTGTATGAACAGTAAGCTATTGGGTGTGTGTGGACCCTAGTTTAAGGAAGTTGAACTTCTGTAATAAATGAACTAAGTCAGAATCATGTGATTAAGGGCTTATGGCTTTGATGGAAGCCTTAAGACGTAAAACGTAAAGGAAAGGCGTAGTCTTTAAGTTGTATGCTTGTTGTACATTAATATTGATGTATTATTGGTCCATATCAGATTGTGATACTGCTGTTTGTGGACTTGTGAGTGGTTGGACTCTTGGCTTGGATAGCTAGCTTGCAAGGTAAGCTTTCGTGTCCTCGGTTTAGCCATTTTGATGTTCCACCATGTCCCATGGGGATTGGTTTATGCATGCTGTGTTACATGCTTTGATTATTTTGGAAATGTTGTTGAGCTGTTTATATGCAATGAGCTTTTTATGATGCATGTGGTGTCCACCTAGACGGCAATCCTGAGTATGTAGTACATACAAGATGGAGAAGCATGTGGGTGAGGTGCAGGTAGTATCCATGTACTCATGTAGGCATAGACGTATTCCTACATTGCTCTGGCCAGTAGATTTGAAAGCACACATGACATGATTAATTGCTGCATCGCATGATTTTAGAACTTATACTGTAATACTGTTTTTAGAACTTATATTACACATGTAAGTGAGCTTGGGGTGGAGACTCCTTGAGCACCCCTTGTCTTACTGAGATTTCTTGTTAGAGATCTCACCCCACGTTTGGGGACGCTTATTTCAGGATCAGGTAATGTTGAGGGCTCAGGTGGCAGGAGGCCAGAGCTGAGTTGATATTGATATGCTGTTCTGCTGGATTGACTGCTGTTATGTTATGTTCCTGCTTTATTTATATTATTATGTTGAGACTGTTTGTGGGCATTGTTGCCTTATTTGGTGAGCATGGGGTTTGTCCATGCCACATGGTTTGATTATGTCTTTTAAATTCGTTGTTGTAGTTAATGTATCAGGATTTTGACCCAGACTGCATGTTGTAGTCCTGCGGTTCTAGATACACACATTATATTTATGTACGAGGTATTCAGTTAGTTGTCTTGCAATTTACATACAGGCAATATTTTATGAATATGATTAAGTAATCAAGTTGGTTAAGTTAATGACGTCATAATTGAATTAAAGAAAAAGTTATTCCGCATTTTAATTAAGCGTGGCTTAATACGATAGTGTGTTAACAATCCGGGTTAACACGGGCTGTTACATTTTATGGTATCAGAGCACTTTCTAGGGAAAAGCCTGTATGTATTGCAATAACTTAGGATGTGTCGTTGCGTGTCTACTTTGTGTTCACTCTGACTGGTGTGCGTTATGATAATGCATATGTGACCACATGGCGTGGGCCTGATCAACTCATTCTTTGTGTAACTTGTGCAGAGTCATGGTGCCACCAAGGAGGAACACGAGTACGAGCGAGGATCAGACGGATCCTGTCCTGGCTGCATTAGCTGAGATGCAGGCGGCCCGACTAGCCGACCAGGAAGCCACGAGGCTGGCAAACCGGGCGATGCTGGACGCTATTCGAGATGCGAACCGGCAAACCACGGCAGAGGTTCTGGAGGAGAACCGGATGGCCAACATGACTATGATGAGGGTCATGTTGGAGGAGTTGAGGGCTGGTCCTGCTGCGGGCCAGGGTCCTCCACCACCTCCACCGCCGCCACCCCCACCACCTCCGCCTAGTCAACAGGAGGACACCCAGAGCCAGATGGGTGAGGGTAGTCACTTGACGGGGGCTATGCAGACTATCCCCGTACTTGCTGAGGATCGTGACGAGATCGATCGCCGGCTGAATGCTTTCCGCAAGCATAAGCCACCTACCTTCGACGGATCGTATGATCCCATTGCTGCTGCGAGATGGCTTCAGGCGCTGGACAAGATTTTCCGGATCATGCAGTGTACCGATCCACAGAAGCTGTTGTTCGCCACGTACATGCTGGAGGGCGAGGCCCATGAGTGGTGGACCAACCTTTCTCAGGTCTACGAGATGCAGGGCCATGTGATGACGTGGCCATTCTTCGAGGAGAGCTTCCTGGGTCAGTACTTCCCTTATGACTCACAGGAGAGGAAGCAGGGAGAGTTTGACCGTTTGGTGCAGGGCTCGTTGTCTGTCGACGAGTACCTGGCCAAGTTTAATGAGCTGGTCAAGTTCGCTCATTTCCGCATGGCGAGACCGACTCCTGTTTTTCTGGCGGCCAAGTTCCGGAGGGGACTTAATGAGGATATTGCTGGACATCTCGCTGGTTCTGCTTCGAGAGACTTCGGAGCGTTGGTGCAGCAGTGCCGCGACATCGAGGACTACTGCCGTGCGAGTCAGGCCAAGAGGGCCAAGGTTGAGGTGCCGCAGAGTGCTGGTGGTTCTACTCCCTGGAAGAACAAGAATTTTGCCAACAAGGGCAAGGGCAAACCGTTGGCGGCTAAGCAAGCGCCAAATCAGTTCAGAAAGACTGCTGCTCAGGGGAACACAGCTAGACCTCCTGCTCCCAGATGTTCGGGATGCGGGAAGTCACATTTTGGGCCGTGTTCTACCGGTCAGCTGATATGCTTCCAGTGTGGCAAGGAGGGCCACTACTCCAGAGATTGCCCGACGGCGAGAGTTGCTGCAGTGCAGGCTGTGCCTTTGCAGATGGTTCCTACTGGGGCACCAGCAGTGCCACCTACCACGGGGCGTGTGTATACGTTGGATCGTCAGCAGTCGGACAGAGCTCCGAACCTGGTCAGAGGTACTGTTACCATTGGTGGATCAACTGTTGATGTTTTGTTTGATTCCGGGGCAACGCACTCTTTTGTTGCTACCCCCATTGCTGTGGGGCTTGAGTTGCCCAGTGATGTGCTTTCTCCACCGATGCGGGTTACCACCGCCACCGGAGAAAAATGTTTGACCTCCACTGTTCATCGCAATGTAGCGTTTTAGTGGGATGGCCGTGATTTCTCGGTAGATCTGATAGGATTGCCGATGGCCAACCTTGAGATTATTCTGGGCATGGATTGGTTGTCCAGAAATTGTGCAATGATTGATTGCTGTGCCAAGAGAGTGGTGATGTCTCCGGGTGGGTCCACAGCCAGTTCCTCACCGTTCATTTCAGTCCTGCAGGCGAGGAGGGCCTTGAGAGCAGGGGCATATGGCTATGTCATGTTGGGAGGTTTGGTGAGTGGGACACAGGAGGATCTCACTGGCATTCCTGTGGTGAGGTGTTTCCTGAGGAGATTCCTGAGTTTCCACCGCAGAGGGAGATAGAGTTCTCCATCGACTTATTGCCTGGTGTGGGGCCTATATCGTTGGCTCCATACCGGATGTCGCCACCAGAGTTGGCGGAGCTGAAGAAGCATATTGAGGAGCTTTCAGCGAAAGAATTTATTCGGCCGAGTGTGTCTCCCTGGGGAGCACCGGTCATTTTTGTTAAAAAGAAAGATGGGACCATGCGGTTGTGCACCGACTACAGACAGTTGAACAAGGTGACAATCAAGAACAAGTATCCTCTTCCACGCATTGATGATTTGCTGGATCAGCTCAGGGGTGCTTGTGTGTATTCCAAGATTGATCTCCGGTTATCATCAGATACGGGTAAAGCCGGAGGATGTCCCAAAGACAGCATTTCGCTCAAGGTACGGGCACTACGAGTACTTGGTGATTCCGTTTGGACTCACAAATGCACCCGCAGTGTTCATGGACTACATGAACAGGATCTTCCAGCCGTACCTGGATCAGTTTGTGATCGTCTTCATTGACGACATCTTGATCTACTCCAAGACGGAGGAGGAGCATACTGAGCACTTGAAGATTGTGATGCAAGTGTTAAAAGAGAAAAAGCTCTATGCGAAGCCGTCGAAATGCGAGTTTTGGCTCAAGGCGGTGAAATTTCTGGGTCATGTGATTTCTGCTAATGGAGTTGCAGTCGATCCTAACAAGATTGAGGCCGTGATGGACTGGGAGAGGCCTAAGACGGTTACGGAAGTGAGAAGCTTCCTGGGTTTGGCAGGCTACTATAGGAGGTTCATAGAAGGATTCTCCAAGATGGTGCTACCAATGACTCGCCTTACCCGAAAGGAGACTCCATTCGTGTGGACACATGAGTGTGAGGAGTGTTTCCAGGAGTTGAAGGAGAGACTGACTACTTCTCCAGTGTTAGTTCTTCCTGATCCTGCGGAACAATTTGAATTATACTGCGATGCCTCTGGTAAAGGATTAGGCTGTGTGCTGATGCAGAAGGGTAAAGCGGTTGCTTACGCTTCAAGACAGTTGAAACCTCATGAGGAGAATTACCCGACTCATGATTTGGAGCTGGCTGCGATCGTGTTTGCTTTCAAGATTTGGAGGCATTATCTGTTCGGTATGCAGTTTGTGGTGTTCAGTGACCACAAGAGCTTGAAGTATCTGTTTGACCAGAAAGAGTTGAACATGAGGCGGAGAAGATGGATGGAATTCCTGAAGGATTACGACTTTGAGCTGAAGTACCATCCTGGTAAAGCCAATGTGGTAGCCGATGCTTTAAGCAGGAAATCCGGGAGTTTGCATAGTACGTTACTTTGTAACTTTGATGTGGTTGCGAAGTTTCGGAAGTTGGCAGTGACCACTCCGTGCGAGAGTGCACTTTTCGAGTTGGAGACAGCAAACGTTGTGAACGAGCTGTTGGAAAAGATCAAAGAGGCGCAAGTTCAGAGAGAGTGCCTGGACTATGTGAAGAACCAAGACGGTGTGTCTTGGAATGAGGATGGACTTCTGATGTTTCAGCAGAGGATTGTGGTTACTCGAGGTCCGTTGACTGACGAGGTTATGGCAGAAGGCCATAAGGGCCAGTTTTCTATCCATCCTGGTGCTACAAAGATGTATCAAGATCTGAAGAAGAGCTTCTGGTGGCCGGGCATGAAGAAGGATGTTGCTGTTTTCGTGTCCAAGTGTTTGATCTGTCAGAAAGTGAAGATAGAGCACCAGAAGCCGTCTGGTAAACTTCAACCTCTTGAGATTCCAGAGTGGAAATGGGAGAGCATTTCCATGGACTTCGTTGTGGGTTTGCCTAGAACTCAGGCTGGTTGTGATTCTATCTGGGTCATAGTGGACAGATTGACCAAGTCTGCCCATTTTATTCCAGTGAAGGTGAGCTTCACTACAGAGCAGTTGGCCAAACTATATGTCCGTGAGATTGTGAGGCTTCACGGGGTGCCCGAGAGTATCATCAGTGATAGGGACCCGAAGTTCACATCTCGGTTCTGGGAGGCGCTGCAGGAGGCTTTTGGTACGCAGTTGAGATTGAGTACCGCCTATCACCCTCAGACTGACGGACAGACTGAGCGGACCATCCAGACATTGGAGGACATGTTGAGAGCTTGCACGTTGGAGCAGGGTTCTGCATGGGATAGGTACCTTCCGTTGGTTGAATTTTCATACAACAACAGTTTTCATGCTAGTCTGGGCATGGCACCCTACGAGCCGCTGTATGTAACAGCCCGTGTTAACCCGGTCTGTTAACACACTATCGTATTAAGCCACGCTTAATTAAAATGCGGAAGAACTTTTTCTTTAATTCAATTATGACGTCATTAACTTAACCAACTTGATTACTTAATCATTTTCATAAAAATACTGCCTGTATGTAAATTGCAAGACAACTAACTGAATACCTCGTACATAAATATAAGTGAGTATCTAAAGCCACAGGTCTACACAAGTAGCCTGGGTCAAAATCCTGATACTTTAATTACAACATCAACATAAAAAGACGATAACAATCATGTGGCATGGACAAACCCCATGCTCACCAAGTAAGGCAACAATGCCCACAAATAGTCTCAACATAAACTTAGCATAATTAAAGCAGAAAACATAAACAACAGTAGAAATAGCATAACAGCAGTCAGCATATCATCAATCAGCTCAACTCTGGCCTCATGCCACCTGAGCCCTCAACATTACCTGATCCTGAAATAAGCGTCCCCAAACGTGGGGTGAGATCTCTAACAAGAAATCTCAGTAAGACAAGGGGTCCTCAAGGAGTCTCCACCCCAAGCTCACTTACATGTGTAATATAAGTTCTAAAAACAGTATTACAGTATAAGTTCTAAAATCATGCGATGCAGCAATTAATCATGTCATGTGTGCTTTCAAATCTACTGGCCAGAGAAATGTAGGAATACGTCTATGCCTACATGAGTACATGGATACTACCTGCACCTCACCCACATGCTTCTCCATCTTGTATGTACTACATACTCAGGATTGCCGTCTAGGTGGACACCACATGCATATCATAATAGCTCATTACATATAAACAGCTCAACAGCATTTCCAAAATAATCAAAGCATGTAACACAGCATGCATAAACCCATCCCCATGGGACATGGTGGAACATCAAAATGGCTAAACCGAGGACACGAAAGCTTACCTTGCAAGCTAGCTATCCAAGCCAAGAGTCAAACCACTCACTAGTCCACAACAGCAGTATCACAATCTGATATGGACCAATAATACATTAATAATCATGCATCACAAGCATACAACTTAAAGACTACGTCTTTCCTTTACGTTTTACGTCTTAAGGCTTCCAACAAGCCATAAGCCCTTAATCATATGATTCTGACTTAGTCCATTTATTATAGAAGTCCAACTTCCTTAAACTAGGGTCCACACACACCCCATAGCTTACTGTTCATACAGTAAAGCTACTAACCCAGGATATCCGGATATCAGAAGGGGTATATCCGGATATGCCATATCCGGATATCACACTGGACATATCCGGATATGTCATATCCGGATACCCAGATCCCATATCCGGATATCAATATCCGGATACCATATCCGGATACTGATATCCGGATATCTGTTCGACAAATATCCGGATATCTCACGACAGAATGCAGTTTCTGCATTTCGTGAGTATCCATCCCAAAGGTCCAACTTTTAACACATGTACACGTTCAAGCATGCATCTTTAAGCATATACAAGTTCATTTAGGTGTCGGTTACTTCATTTTAACTTTTTACATGCCAAGACACCAACTTTAAGCAAAATAAACTCATGATCATGGTGAGGTAACTTACCAAAGCTCAAAACAGAGGCAAGTTGTGCTCTTGGAGCTCTCCCAAGGTTCCTCAAACTCAGCCTATGTAGGAGCACGAAAATGGCACTTCAAGATGGGTTCTTACACCACAAGAAGGCACTTTGAAGCTTACAATGACTACCACAAAGTAGCCATCACTAAAGCTTCAAACTCAGCTCACTAACTACACACACACAGCAGTGGACACTGCCCAAGAACACTCCTTTCACTCTCACAAGGATGATCACAAGTGTGTAGGAAGGAAGAAGGAGGAGAAACCAAGCCAAAGGTGAAGACTTGCTCCACAAGGGTTGAAGGAAAAGAATGAAACTGAACCACCCCCCTTCAGCCACCAACTTCACGTTCAAAAATAAGGTCTCCTAGGGTTGTGTGCTAATGTGTCTATTTATAGGCACATGGCCACTAAACGCGCAGTATTAGCCTTAATAGCAAAGTAAAAGATCTTGATCCCAAACTTCAGATTCTAGACCTACGCATTTTTCTAAGATTTGTCATATTTTTATTTTATTTTTCGGAGCACCTTTCCGGTACGCGCTTTTCCATAGCCAGTATCAGTTCTGGCATCAGATTACGTCATTTTGACTTGAAACTTGTTTTACAAGTCCTACATAATATTCTAGTAATTATCATGCATTCGTTATATTTTCCGGGATACTTTTCCGGTACGCATTTATACCGAGTAGCAGAACCGGTATCTGCGCTTTTCTTCCGAAAAGCGACTTTCAGCATTTTTACTCACTCAATATAATTATCTAAGCCCATTAATAATTATTAGGGTCAATTATGGAATTATTTCCTAATTATCATAATTAACTTACTAATTACCTTAATTAGCGGTGCGGGTTCTTACACTGTATGGTAGGAGGGGTCGGACTCCTACCTGCTGGTCTGAGGTTGGAGATAAAGAACTATTCGGCTTGGACTTTGTCCAAGATACTACCCTACAGATCCAGATGATCAGAGAAAAGTTGAAGCAGGCGCAGAATCGCCAGAAAAGCTACTACGATGTCAAGCATCGACCACTGGAGTTCAATGAGGGTGAGCACGTGTTTGTGAAACTTTCACCTGTCACCGGTGTTGGACGGGCACTCGGCGTGAGGAAGTTGAGCTCGCGATTCATTGGGCCCTACCAGATCCTTGGTAGAGTAGGACCAGTTGCCTATCGACTCGTCTTACCTCCGAACCTAGCCAACATCCACGACGTGTTTCACGTGTCTCAGCTTCGAAAGTACATAGCAGATCCTTCGCACGTGGTGCAGCCGGATGACGTGGAGGTTCGGGAGAACCTAAAGACTCCCGTCGGACCACTCAAGATTCTCGATCGAGGCGAGAAACAGCTGAGGAGCAAGATCATTCCGATGGTCAAAGTGCAATGGTCAAGAAGAACTCCTGAAGAGTGTACCTGGGAGCGAGAGGATGAGCTTCTCCGACAGTATCCCGACTTTCGAGATAGGTATGTTTCTGATTTTGAGGACAAAATCCTTAAAAAGGTGGGGTGAATGTAAGAACCCGCACCGCTAATTAAGGTAATTAGCGAATTAATTATGATAATTAGGAAATAATTCCATAATTGACCCTAATAATTATTAATGTGCTTAGATAATTATATTGAGTGAGTAAAAATGCTGAAAGTCGCCTGTCGGAAGAAAAGCGCAGATACCGGTTCAGCTACTCGGTATAAATGCGTACCGGAAAAGTACCCCGGAAAATTATAACGAATGCATGATAATTACTAGAATATTATGTAGGACTTGTAAAACAAGTTTCAAGTCAAAATGACGTAATCTGATGCCAGAACTGATACTGGCTATGGAAAAGCGCGTACCGGAAAGGTGCTCCGAAAAATAAAATAAAAATATGAAAAATCTTAGAAAAATGCGTAGGTCTAGATTCTAAAGTTTGAGATCAAGATCTTTTACTTTGCGATTAAGGCTAATACTGCGCAGTTAGTGACTTGTGCCTATATATAGACCCTTTAAGGGCACAAAACCCTAGACACACTATTTTCTACGTGAGAGTGAGGGGCTGCTGGGTGTGGGGTTGTGTTCTTGTGGGGGAAAACACTGTTTCATTGGTTTTCTCTCTTCTTTGATCAAAGTTGGCACCTTTGGCTTTGATTCTTCACTCTCATTCTTCTATGCACCTTGGTTGTGTGTGGTGAGCCTTGTTTTCTGAGTTGAAGGGTAGTTAGTGAGCATGAGTTTGGAGCTTTAGTGATGGCTACCTTGTGGTAGTCATTGTGAGCTTCAAAGTGCCTTCTTGTGGTGCAAGAACCCATCTTGAAGTGCCATTTTCGTGCTCCTACTTAGGCTGAGTTTGAGGAACCTTGGGAGAGCTCCAAGAGCACAACTTGCCTCTGTTTTGAGCTTTGGTAAGTTACCTCACCATGATCATGAGTTTATCTTGCTTAAAGTTGGTGTCTTGGCATGTAAAGAGTTAAAATGAAGTAACCAACACCTAAATGAACTTGTATATGCTTAAAGATGCATGCTTTAACGTGTACATGTGTTAAAAGTTGGATCTTTGGGATGGATATTCACGAAATGCAGAAACTGCATTCTGTCGTGAGATATCCGGATATTTGTCGAACAGATATCCGGATATCAGTATCCGGATATGGTATCCGGATATTGATATCCGGATATGGGATCTGGGTATCCGGATATGACATATCCGGATATGTCCAGTGTGATATCCGGATATGGCATATCCGGATATGCCCCTTCTGATATCCGGATATCCTGGGTTCTGTGCAGACAGTAGCTGTACTGTATGAACAGTAAGCTATTGGGTGTGTGTGGACCCTAGTTTAAGGAAGTTGAACTTCTGTAATAAATGAACTAAGTCAGAATCATGTGATTAAGGGCTTATGGCTTTGATGGAAGCCTTAAGACGTAAAACGTAAAGGAAAGGCGTAGTCTTTAAGTTGTATGCTTGTTGTACATTAATATTGATGTATTATTGGTCCATATCAGATTGTGATACTGCTGTTTGTGGACTTGTGAGTGGTTGGACTCTTGGCTTGGATAGCTAGCTTGCAAAGTAAGCTTTCGTGTCCTCGGTTTAGCCATTTTGATGTTCCACCATGTCCCATGGGGATAGGTTTATGCATGCTGTGTTACATGCTTTGATTATTTTGGAAATGCTGTTGAGCTGTTTATATGCAATGAGCTTTTTATGATGCATGTGGTGTCCACCTAGACGGCAATCCTGAGTATGTAGTACATACAAGATGGAGAAGCATGTGGGTGAGGTGCATGTAGTATCCATGTACTCATGTAGGCATAGACGTATTCCTACATTTCTCTGGCCAGTAGATTTGAAAGCACACATGACATGATTAATTGCTGCATCGCATGATTTTAGAACTTATACTGTAATACTGTTTTTAGAACTTATATTACACATGTAAGTGAGCTTGGGGTGGAGACTCCTTGAGGACCCCTTGTCTTACTGAGATTTCTTGTTAGAGATCTCACCCCACGTTTGGGGACGCTTATTTCAGGATCAGGTAATGTTGAGGGCTCAGGTGGCAGGAGGCCAGAGCTGAGTTGATATTGATATGCTGTTCTGCTGGATTGACTGCTGTTATGTTATGTTCCTGCTTTATTTATATTATTATGTTGAGACTGTTTGTGGGCATTGTTGCCTTATTTGGTGAGCATGGGGTTTGTCCATGCCACATGGTTTGATTATGTCTTTTAAATTCGCTGTTGTAGTTAATGTATCAGGATTTTGACCCAGACTGCATGTTGTAGTCCTGCGGTTCTAGATACACACATTATATTTATGTACGAGGTATTCAGTTAGTTGTCTTGCAATTTACATACAGGCAATATTTTATGAATATGATTAAGTAATCAAGTTGGTTAAGTTAATGACGTCATAATTGAATTAAAGAAAAAGTTATTCCGCATTTTAATTAAGCGTGGCTTAATACGATAGTGTGTTAACAATCCGGGTTAACACGGGCTGTTACAGAAAAGCCAATGAAGATTAGAATTTGTCCCCAATACATAAAACATACAATCAGTATAGAATAAAACAAGCATCAGTGCTAACCCTGTGGCATATGGAAATGTTATTTCCTCCTTCATTTCTCACTATCTGATTCATTTGATTGTTCATCTTGCTGATGAAGCTAAGCTTGGAGTTTCTGTTTAGTATCGGTGGATGTATCCTATTGAGCGATATTTGGGACAATTGAAATCATATGTTCATAAAAGGGCACAACCAGAAGGGTCAATTGTAGAAGGGTACCTTATGCAAGAAATCCTAACATTTTGCTCAAGGTACTTTGACAATATTGAGACTCGGTGGAATCAACCTAGACGTGTTGATGATGCTCATGATGATATACGGCCCCAAACACGCATAGATCAATTTTTTCCCAAAGTAGGTAAGCCAATTGGAGCAACAACGTTTTTCAATCTTACTAACATAGAAAGATTACAAGCACATAGACATTTACTTACCAATTGCCCACTTGTTGAAAGATATCTTCAGTAAGTACCTAGGTATTTGACCTACGATTTCCTTTCATTGGCTAAGTTATTTTCTTTATCCTTTTAAAATGATATCTTTATTTAGGGAATTTAGGATAGATGTTAAGAGGCAGCTAAGGAGAACTACTCGAAGTCAAGCGGAAATAGATAAGCGGGTTCATAGAGAGTTTGTAGATTGATTCTCCAAACGAGTGAGTAATGCATCACGAATTAGACATGCCTATAGTGTAATAATTTATGTAACATTCTAAACATTATAATTACTACATTTGTCTGTCTAGATTATTGTAGATATCAACAATATTGAGGAATCAGGTGTAGCTATCATGCTTTCTCTTGCTAAAGGACCATTTTATCAAGGTAGAAGGTTTAATGCATATAATGTAAATGGCACTAAGTTTCGGACCTTTGAAAGAGACAACAACCGAAAAACACAAAATAACGGGGTTTATGGGACGTTTGACACTAGAAGTTACTCAAGTAGTAGAGATGGCCAGATGATATGTAGGGGGGTTCCTTATTACGGGAAATTGATTGACATCATTAAGATTAATTACAATGGTTTGTTCACAGTGTCTTTGTTTAAATGTCAATGAGTCGATACCACTACTCAAAGAGGGCTAAAGAAAGATAAATTGAGATTTGCTCAAGTTAACTTTTCAAAACTAATACATACTGGTGAAAAAGATGATGATGAGCCATATATTAAAGGTTCTGAAGCTCAAATGGTGTTTTATGTTGATGATGAGAAAGAAAAAGGTTGGAGCATACCAATTCATGTCGAAGCCAAGAGACTTGTTTGATATGGGTGAAGATGTTATGACATGGACTGGCCAATTTCCTTCACATAACTTGGACAATGTTGATGTGGATGACACAACACCTCTACAATTATCACGACCTTCCACGAATGATGACAATCCAATTTTGCTTGCTAATCTAAACGAGGATGAAGAAATGGAAATATGATAATAACTTTCCTGAATACAGTTAGCGTACGAGTTTACATTACTACATTTTTTGGAGATTGTGTAGTATCTAGCATATAAGTGGTTTTTTTTTTTGTTCACATCACTACATAATTTATGCCCCAATTAATTTGAGATAAAGTTGATGTTGATGTTGATCACTACATAATTTATAGTTTTTAACAGTTTATCAAACAACAACTGTATTGGAAAAATATGTGTACATTATTGTTTTACTGGTTTAATGAATATCAAAATGTATACATGTTGGATTTGCAGGTATAATTAACCAAAGTTATAGTTGCATGATGGTTTCATTAGTTTAAATTTTACAATAATAAATTATTATATTGTAGTTACTGGTCTTACTGATGTAATGGGATTTGTAATATCACTATATATGTGTGCTTGCAAACTTTCTTGTGTAAGTAGGACAATGGTACGTACAAAAAGGTTCACAAAAAGGACCAACTCGACACCCTACAATCGTAATCAATTCACAAGCAATGAACAAGAACAAAACATAAACTCACTAGTACCGACTCAAGAACTGAATAGTCAGCCACATGATTTGGTGGTCCATTAACAAGTTCCTCCTGCTCAATCTGCACCTCGACCTGCTGCATCTTCAACTGCTCAACCTACAGTATAACCTGCTCAATCTGAACCACTTGGTGAGCACTTTACATGTTTCTCATGCCCTGTATGTAGGACCAATTACTTGCACAGATGGAACAAGCCAATACTGAAGAGGAGGCTTTTGTACGTGTGTTTGGGAAGGAACACCCAGGCCGGGTTTGAGGCATGGGTTTTGGGGTGGTCCCAAGCCAGATTCGTAGAACATCTACCAATTCAACCTCAACTTCTTCTACTGGTCCTACACAAGCTGAGTATGATGCCTTGAAAGAAGAATTGGACACTATAAAGGGCAAGATGCTAGAGCTCGACACATTGAAAGCGCAAATGGCACTTTTCATGCATAATTTTGGTGGTCAGTTACCATCTAATTTGGTATATGAAAACTTTTCTGCAAATTGCACCATCAGTTTAACTATATTTCATTTTTTACTGTTTCCTTTTTAAAATCTGTGGTTCTAGTGCAATGTATAAAATCTGTGGTACTTCTGTCATAGATGTTGTTTCACTAAGTTTGCATAAAAAATTCGAAACGTTTACACAAGAAAAATTGAAATATGATTGCTCTGTTGGGATTAATATTAAGCTGTCTACGATTATATAGTATATATAATAAGCTGTCTGTCTATGGATTATATGGTTGAAGTTATACATATTCAAAATGTCTTCGATTATTACTGTGTATGGATTATATGATTGCTGGTATATATATTGTAAATTTCCTGGATTATTTCTGTGTATGGATACCATACTAGTTGCTCGTACTATTATTCAAAATGTGTTGCAATATTACTGTGTATGGATTATGTTTCTTGGGATATATATTCAGTTGTCTTTGATTATTAGTCTGTATGGATTATATGGTTTCTGGTATATATATTAAAATCTTCTTCAAATATTAGTGTGTATGGAATATATAGTTGCTGAGATATAATTAGATGCCTTGGATTTATAGTGTGTATGGACTATTTGGTTCCTCAGTTGCACTCTAACCTATTAAGTAATCTGTTTCTGTTCTGTTGAAGTGAGTTATTCTTATGTCAGGATATATTTTACATGCTAAGTGTATAAACAGTACTTATCATGTACTCTGCCTCTATTAATAATACAGATCTCTGCAATTCTCCAACTCACTTTTCAATGACTTTTTTTGTGTTTTCTTAACATACATTCTTCTAATTAATTAATGTATGTGTTATGTGCACAGGACAGAGATGTCCAGCCCGATAGACTGGTGTGTTACTCTTGGATCTAGTGCCCTCTCTAAGGTATCTATGGAGAAGATACCCTTGAGTTGAGTGGATCACTGTGCACAGAATACTATAACAGCGCTAGCCAAAGGGGTGTGTGCACAGTGATAGCATAATAGTAAGAGAGAAAAAGTGTGTTTACCTTTAGGTGGTGTTTGGTTGGAAGGGTTTTTGGAGGATATCTATCTTTCTCAAGTATGGCTTTTAGAAACACCATGTTTGTTTCAACGTATTTCTCCAAAAACCCATCTATCCAGGAAGTATGGATTTATGAGAAACATAGATATCCGCACTGTTCAAAAACCCAATTTGAAGGTGGGATTTTCGGAAAACCGGTTATTTCACTTTTAACGCACTGTTGATTTCATAAAGCTACATAATTTTCCCAGTAAAGTTTTCCCCCACCAAACAACTTTTTTTTACATTTTTCTACCTATTTCACTTTATCCATCTTTCCAATCATTTTTCTATCTATTACATTTCCCTACTATTCTAAAAAAATTTCCCATACCAAACGCCCCCTTAGGGTTTACCTGGTATTTATAGGGGTTACCTGTGGGTAGTGCAGATGGGCCTTAGGTGTTTCTGACTCAGATCTCGGCCTATCCGCTGAGCTGTCACCGTGTTGTCGGATAAGTATCCTCGATGGATATCTGTCTTGAGTCAATGCTGACTCAGATCTTGGATTGTCCTTTGTTGGGCTTGCTTCTTAATGGGTCCATTATACAGGTCCATAACAGTATGCTATTCCCCCCACTATATCAGTTTGTTGAGTTGGGCTCTCCTGGAATCAGAAAGTCCTCCCATGCTAGTCATTACCCTTCTGATGGCCCAACAACACCAAATCAAGCACCCCCACCACCATATTCTTAATTTCGCATTATTTGGAAGTTTTCCATAGGACATGTATTCAGGATATTACAGTGGTTGTACATGGGACTTGGTTATTTTGGATGTTGACATTGTATTTTCAATTTTGATGTTTTTCATGTTACAGCAGTACCTGGATATTTTTTGGATGATAGAAATTACCTAGTTTCGCATAGAACCTGGGTATATTTTAGATGTTAGAAATTACCTAATTTTGCATAGAACATGGGTGTTTTTTTTGCCTGGTTATATGTTTCGGTTTTGTATATTTACCTCTGGTGTATATGTATAGAACATTGTTTCCCACTTTAAAGAATAAATTATATATGTTTACTTTTTGCATAAATATTCTCCATGCATCATTCAGGGATGGGGGACAATGAGAAGATGATGGGGATGATGGCTCAGCTGTTTCAAAGGAATGAGATGCAGACTAAGCTTCTTAACTCACTCTCAAACAGCGTGGAGCAACTGGAGAGAGCATTTGCTTGTGAGAAATTAAGGAGAAAGAAGAGAAAAAATGCTGATGCCAAACATACTGAGCCTAAGCCTAAAAATGGTTGCATCTGACTTGTGTTCGTACCTAGAGGAATCCTTCATCTTCATGATCTTGTTTTTTTTTTTTTTTCTTTTTTTTGTAATTAATTTTGTCTTTGAAGTCGGTGATCATTGTGATCCATGTAACTCATTTTCGCCTTGTTGGTGTTTTCCAATGGAGTGCCTTGCCAATGAGTTCATCTATTCTGAATATTGCTGCAGCGGCGAGTATAAATAAACAAAAAAATTAATTGATTTTTTTTTTAATAAAGAAGCCATGCAAAGAAAGAGATCAAATTAAGTTGTAGATGGATATTTTTAATAAGGTTATCCGGTTTTATACATTAAACAAATATAAACATATATTTTATATGAAAAATTTAAAACAAATCAAACCATCAATCATTAAGGATTCAAAATATACTTAACATAATTCAATTAATTACATTCACAAGTCAATATTAGTATTTTTTATATAATATAGATGTAAAAAGATAAGTACGAAGGAATATATCTTATTTGTTATAAAAAGACTCTTTGAATGAAAAAACATATATAGGTTAAAATCTGATACTTTTCTTAATTAAGGAATGAAAGTATTTAGATGTCCAAATTCAAAGTTTAAAGTATATCTTTTTTTTATCTTGATTTTTCACAAATGCGCGTTATTTATTGTAGAGTAAATTCATTCTGATTTTTGATAAATAGAAATAAATAATTGATTTTATCCTGGTGACAGATTTCCTCCATCAAAAAATTAAGAATTATTAAAATAATATGTTTAACCATTTCGTATAAATTAAATATAAACAGTGTACAACTATATACATATGTTACAAGGAATTTACCTTAAAATGAATGTGTAATTTTCCTTGCAAAATAATATTGAGAAAATCAAGCCTGGGTATAAAACAATCTTAAAAATGAGGTTATTATATATATACATAGGTAAAGGATTTCTCCGATCAATGGAGATAAGTTATCTCCAGTGAGCTCAAAACGACGTCATTTTGGGGCAGAAATCAATGTATTTTGTAATTATAATATAATGCAGGGTTATATTAGTCTTTATCATTATAATTTTTTAATCTTATAATCCCAAAACGACTTCATTTTGAGTTCACTGGAGATAATTTTATCTCCGGTAAATGGAGAAATACTTTTCTCATGTACATAACAAGAAAATTTTAATTTAGTATGAAATTCATCTTTTTAAAATCTCATTATTTGCATATTCGTTTGATCTAAGTTTAATTTATAGATTGATATATCTTATATAATAAATAAAAAGTAGATTAAAAAAATGATGTTATGAAATGCTTCTTTTAAGGTGACATTTATTATTCTTTTATTTTTTCAAAAAAATTAACATGTATTAAATGACATTATTAAATTTGCAAATAAATCTTTATTATTTAATTTTTTTTTAAATTAGTATGTATTTAATGATATTATTAAATGCTTCCGAGCTTAAAATTTATTAATTTATATTTTGAAAAAAAGAAGATTATTGCGAATTCAATAATTATCAAATTGGATTTTCTTCGACGATTATCATTTGTTAAGAATTAATAATTAATTAATAAATTTGATTCCCAATAAATGATAACTGTTGATTGACGGAAATCAACTGTTGGGATTTGATGTTAAATTTTAAAGTTCGACACCGGTTAGAGGTATTAAAAGAGCCAGGGGATTTTCAAGGCCCTTTGGCCTGGCCTGTGTGGATTGATTACGATTCAACTATTAATTTGTGGTGCAGATTGGTTACGTTATAAGTATACCATAAAGAGAAATAAAACAGAAGGTATTAATTTACTTAATTTAAATTGTTTTATATCTTTTGATATTGTAATTGAAAGTCGAAAATAATCTGACTTGTTTTTTGTTTTTTATGTAGGAGGAAACAACATAGAAATATATTAAATTGTTGATATGAGTATATTAAATTATTTACGTAGAATTTGTAGTCTTTTGTACTAATTTGATTTATTGGTTAAATAGACTTTTTGAATGATTTGTTCTATATTATGTTGTTCGGATATACATTGAATTTGTGAATCTTTGTGAAATTATTAATATTATTGATAGTATATTCTAATTGGATAAATTTTTGTTGTCTTATTTTGTTTAATAGGCTAAACTTGTGTGTGTAAATAAGTCAGATCACAAGCCGATAATTATATTCATAATAGGTTATAGGTTAGGCTAGTCTAAGACACATTTAAACACATGCTTAACCTTTTAAAACCAAAATCCAGTTCAGCCCGACCATTAACACCCCTAACACAGGTGTTAATGGATTATGCCCCTATTAAAAGATATCTCCTGTAAATTTATAGATGAAAAACAATATTTGTATTCTATCTTTTTACATTTTCTTTATTTTATAAAGTATTTTTAAATTTTACTTATTTTGAAAAGAAAAAAAAACCAAGTTAAACTATGAGCTTTTAATTATATTATCTCAAAAAAAAATATAAGAGTGATACGGATTTTTTTTTGCAATATTATGCTTAATGCACATTTTATTTTTTATTTTTTGTTTTACAGACCATATTTATCTTTTTAAGGTGAGTCGGTTTCTCGGGTATTCTCATAAGTCATAAGTTTCAATTCTTTGAGTCAGATATAAGACTAATCCTGAGTCAAAGCTTAGTCAAAGTTGATTCAAATCAAACACATCATCTTGCATTATAATATCCCTCACCATAATATTTAATTAATTACATGTAATTAGGCAATTAATCTTATATTAGTGGGTTGAATTAGTTAAAATATCTAATTAAATGAAATAGGATCACTTTTGAGATTAAAAGTGCAGTCAGGGAAAAATGTGGGGTAAAAATATATGTAGGCAAAAGTACCCAAAATGTAAAAAAAAATGTTTCTAGAAAAATATTTCAAACTCTTGGATAAAAATTGGTAGTGAAGGGATGTGAGTAGATAGATAATCTTTTACCCGATAAAAGTAACTTAAATATGATAATTTACAAAACATCACAACCCACCCCATTTGCTTTCTTCCCCGACAGATACAATGCTTGATGTAAGAACTCGCACCGCTAATTAAGGTAATTAATAAATTAATTATGATAATTAGGAAATAATTCCATAATTGACCCTAATAATTATTAATGGGCTTAGATAATTATATTGAGTGAGTAAAAATGATGAAAGTCACTTTTCGGAAGAAAAGCGCAGATACCGGTTCTGCTACTCGGTATAAATGCGTACCGGAAAAGTATCCCGGAAAATTATAACAAATGCATGATAATTACTAGAATATTATGTAGGACATGTAAAACGAGTTTCAAGTCAAAATGACGTAATCTGATGCCAGAACTGATACTGGCTATGGAAAAGCGCGTACCGGAAAGGTGCTCCGAAAAATAAAATAAAAATATGACAAATCTTAGAAAAATGCGTAGGTCTAGAATCCGAAGTTTGAGATCAAGATCTTTTACTTTGCGATTAAGGCTAATACTGTGCGATTAGTGGCTTGTGCCTATAAATACTAAACTTGCACACAACCCTAGGCCATACTATTTCTTCTACGTGGGTTTTGGGTGGCTGAAGGGAGGTGGCTGCTGTCCATTGCTTCTCCTTCACCAAGTCTTCACCTTTTCTTCTTCTTTCACACTCAAACACTTGGGGAGGGTGAGAGTTAACCTTGGGGCTGCATTGTGGCCATCATTCTGAGTTGAGAAAGCTGTGTGTGTAGTTAGTGAGCATGAGTTTGGAGCTTTAGTGATGGCTACCTTGTGGTAGTCATTGTGAGCTTCAAAGTGCCTTCTTGTGGTGCAAGAACCCATCTTGAAGTGCCATTTTCGTGCTCCTACTTAGGCTGAGTTTGAGGAACCTTGGGAGAGCTCCAAGAGCACAACTTGCCTCTGTTTTGAGCTTTGGTAAGTTACCTCACCATGATCATGAGTTTATCTTGCTTAAAGTTGGTGTCTTGACATGTAAAAAGTTAAAATGAAGTAACCAACACCTAAATGAACTTGTATATGCTTAAAGATGCATGCTTTAACGTGTACATGTGTTAAAAGTTGAATCTTTGGGATGGATATTCACGAAATGCAGAAACTGCATTCTGTCGTGAGATATCCGGATATTTGTCGAACAGATATCCGGATATCAGTATCCGGATATTGATATCCGGATATGGGACCTGGGTATCCGGATATGTCCAGTGTGATATCTGGATATGGCATATCCGGATATGCCCCTTCTGATATCCGAATATCCTGGGTTCTGCGCAGACAGTAGCTGTACTGTATGAACGGTAAGCTATTGGGTGTGTGTGGACCCTAGTTTAAGGAAGTTGAACTTCTGTAATTAATGAACTAAGTCAGAATCACATGATTAAGGGCTTATGGCTTTGTTGGAAGCCTTAAGACGTAAAACGTAAAGGAAAGGCGTAGTCTTTAAGTTGTATGCTTGTGATGCATGAATATTAATGTATTATTGGTCCATATCAGATTGTGATACCGCTGTTTGTGGACTTGTGAGTGGTTGGACTTTTGGCTTGGATAGCTAGCTTGCAAGGTAAGCTTTCGTGTCCTCGGTTTAGCCATTTTGATGTTCCACCATGTCCCATGGGGATGGGTTTATGCATGCTGTGTTACATGCTTTATTATTTTGGAAATACTGTTGAGCTATTTATATGCAATGAGCTTTTATGATGCATGTGGTGCCCACCTAGACGGCAATCCTGAGTATGTAGTACATACAAGATGGAGAAGCATGTGGGTGAGGTGCAGGTAGTATCCATGTACTCATGTAGGCATAGACGTATTCCTACATTTCTCTGGCCAGTAGATTTGAAAGCACACATGACATGATTAATTGATGCATCGCATGATTTTAGAACTTATATTGTAATACTGTTTTTAGAACTTATATTACACATGTAAGTGAGCTTGGGGTGGAGACTCCTTGAGGACCCCTTGCCTTACTGAGATTTCTTGTTAGAGATCTCACCCCACGTTTGGGGAACGCTTATTTCAGGATCAGGTAATGTTGAGGGCTCAGGTGGTAGGAGGCCAGAGCTGAGCTGATATTCTGATGTGCTGTTCTGCTGGATTGACTGCTGTTATCTTATGTTTTCCACTTTATTTATGTTATCATGTTGAGACTGTTTGTGGGCATTGTTGCCTTATTTGGTGAGCATGGGGTTTGTCCATGCCACATGTTTGTGTTAGTCCTTTTATTTTAATGTTGTAATTAATGTATCAGGATTTTGACCCAGGCTGCATGTTGTAGTCCTGCGGTTCTAGATACACACATTATATTTATGTACGAGGTATTCAGTTAGTTGTCTTGCAATTTACATACAGGCAATATTTTTATGAAAATGATTAAGTAATCAAGTTGGTTAAGTTAATGACGTCATAATTGAATTAAAGAAAAAGTTATTCCGCATTTTAATTAAGCGTGGCTTAATACGATAGTGTGTTAACAATCCGGGTTAACACGGGCTGTTACATTTTATGGTATCAGAGCACTTTCTAGGGAAAAGCCTGTATGTATTGCAATAACTTAGGATGTGTCGTTGCGTGTCTACTCTGCGTTCTCTCTGATTGGTGTGTGTTATGATAATGCATATGTGACCACATGGCGTGGGCCTGATCAACTCATTCTTTGTGTAACTTGTGCAGAGTCATGGTGCCACCAAGGAGGAACACGAGTACGAGCGAGGATCAATCGGATCCTATCCTGGCTGCATTGGCTGAGATGCAGGCGGCCCGACTAGCCGACCAGGAAGCCACGAGGCTGGCAAACCGGGCGATGCTGGACGCAATTCGAGATGCGAACCGGCAAACCACGGCAGAGGTTCTGGAGGAGAACCGGATGGCCAACATGACTATGATGAGGGTCATGTTGGAGGAATTGAGGGCTGGTCATGCTGCTGGCCAGGGTCCTCCACCACCTCCACCGCCGCCACCGCCTCCACCTCCGCCTAGTCAACAGGAGGACACCCAGAGCCAGATGGGTGAGGGTAGTCACTTGACGGGGGCTATGCAGACTATCCCCGTACTTGCTGAGGATCGTGACGAGATCGATCGCCGGCTGAATGCTTTCCGCAAGCATAAGCCACCTTCATTCGACGGATCGTATGATCCCATTGCTGCTGCTAGATGGCTTCAGGCGCTAGACAAGATTTTCCGGATCATGCAGTGCACCGATCCGCAGAAGCTGTTGTTCGCCACTTACATGCTGGAGGGCGAGGCCCATGAGTGGTGGACCAATCTTTCTCAGGTCTACGAGATGCAGGGCCATGTGATGACGTGGCCATTCTTCGAGGAGAGCTTCTTGGGCCAGTATTTTCCTTACGACTCTCAGGAGAGGAAGCAGGGAGAGTTTGACCGATTGGTACAGGGCTCGTTGTCTGTCGACGAGTACCTGGCCAAGTTTAATGAACTGGTCAAGTTCTCTCATTTCCGCATGGCGAGACCGACTCCCGTTTTTCTGGCGGCCAAGTTCCGGAGGGGACTTAATGAGGATATTGCTGGACATCTCGCTGGTTTTGCTTCGAGAGACTTCGGAGCGTTGGTGCAGCAGTGCCGCGACATTGAGGACTACTGCCGTGCGAGTCAGGCCAAGAGGGCCAAGGTTGAGGTACCGCAGGGTACCAGCGGTTCTACTCCCTGGAAGAACAAAAATTTTGCCAACAAGGGCAAGGGCAAACCGTTGGCGGCTAAGCAAGCGCCAAATCAGTTCAGAAAGACTGCTGCTCCGGGGAACGCTGCTAGACCTCCTGCTCCCAGATGTTCGGGATGCGGGAAGTCACACTTTGGGCCGTGTTCTACCGGGCAGCTGATATGCTTCCAGTGTGGCAAGGAGGGCCACTATTCCAGAGATTGCCCGACGGCGAGAGTTGCTGCAGTGCAGGCTGTGCCATTGCAGATGGTTCCTACTGGGGCACCAGCCGTGCCACCTTCTACGGGGCGTGTTTACACTTTGGATCGTCAGCAGTCGGACAGAGCTCCGAACCTGGTCAGAGGTACTGTTACCATTGGCGGTTCAGCTATTCATGTTTTGTTTGATTCCGGGGCAACGCACTCTTTTGTTGCTACCCCTATTGCTGTGGGGCTAGAATTGCCCAGTGATGTGCTTTCTCCACCGATGCAGGTTACCACCGCCACCGGAGAAAAATGTTTGACCTCCACTGTTCATCGCAATGTAGCGTTTCAGTGGGATGGCCGTGACTTCTCGGTAGATCTGATAGGATTACCGATGGCCAACCTTCAGATTATTTTGGGCATGGATTGGTTGTCCAGAAACTGTGCAATGATTGATTGCTGTGCCAAGAAAGTGGTGATGTCTCCGGGTGGGTCCACATCCAGTTCCTCACCGTTCATTTCAGTCCTGCAGGCGAGGAGGGCCTTGAGAGCAGGGGCATTTGGCTATGTCATGTTGGGAGGTTTGGTGAGTGGGACACAGGAGGACCTCACTGGCATTCCTGTGGTGAGGGAATTCCTCGAGGTGTTTCCTGAGGAGATTCCTGAGTTTCCACCACAGAGGGAGATAGAGTTCTCCATTGACTTACTGCCTGGTGTGGGGCCTATCTCGTTGGCTCCATACCGGATGTCGCCACCAGAGTTGGCGGAGCTGAAGAAGCACATTGAGGAGCTTTCAGCGAAAGACTTTATTCGGCCGAGTGTGTCTCCCTGGGGAGCACCGGTCATTTTTGTGAAAAAGAAGGATGGGACCATGCGGTTGTGCACCGATTACAGACAATTGAACAAGGTGACAATCAAGAACAAGTACCCTCTTCCACGTATTGATGATTTGCTGGATCAGCTCAGAGGTGCTTGCGTGTATTCCAAGATTGACCTCCGGTCCGGTTACCATCAGATACGGGTAAAGCCGGAGGATGTCCCAAAGACAGCGTTTCGCTCGAGGTACGGGCACTATGAGTACTTGGTGATCCCGTTTGGACTCACCAATGCACCCGCAGTGTTCATGGACTACATGAACAGGATTTTCCAGCCGTACCTGGATCAATTTGTGATCGTCTTCATTGACGACATCTTGATCTACTCCAAGACGGAGGAGGAGCATACTGAGCACTTGAAGATAGTTTTGCAAGTGCTAAAGGAGAAAAAGCTCTACGCTAAGCCGTCGAAATGCGAGTTTTGGCTCAAGGCGGTGAAATTTCTGGGTCATGTAATTTCAGCTAATGGAGTTGCAGTTGATCCTAACAAGATTGTGGCCGTGATGGACTGGGAGAGGCCCAAGACGGTTACAGAAGTGAGAAGCTTCTTGGGTTTGGCAGGCTACTACAGGAGATTCATAGAGGGATTTTCCAAGATGGTGCTACCGATGACTCGCCTTACCCGAAAGGAGACTCCATTCGTGTGGACACATGAGTGTGAGGAGTGTTTCCAGGAGTTGAAGGAGAGACTGACTACTGCTCCTGTGTTAGTCCTTCCTGATCCTGCGGAGCAATTCGAGTTATACTGCGATGCCTCTGGTGAAGGACTGGGCTGTGTGCTGATGCAGAAAGGGAAAGCGGTTGCTTACGCTTCAAGACAGTTGAAACCTCATGAGGAGAACTACCCGACTCACGACTTGGAGTTGGCAGCCATTGTTTTTGCTTTCAAGATTTGGAGGCATTACCTGTTTGGCATGAAGTTTGCTGTTTTCAGTGATCACAAGAGCCTGAAGTATCTGTTTGACCAGAAGGAGTTGAACATGAGACAGCGAAGATGGATGGAGTTCTTGAAGGACTACGACTTTGAGTTGAGGTACCATCCTGGCAAGGCCAATGTGGTAGCCGATGCTTTGAGTCGGAAATCCGTGAGCTTATCCAGCTTAATGATGAACGACTACGAGGTGATCGAGAAGTTCAGAGACTTGAGAGTGAATTCCTTGTTTGGGGTCGCACTGCTCGAAATGGAGACAGCAGAGGTGATTAATGAGCTGATGGAAAAGATCAAAGAGGCGCAAGTGCAAAGAGAGTGCCTCGATTATGTGAAGAACCAGGACGGTGTGTCTCAGAACGATGATAGATTGCTGCTGTTCCAGAAGAGGATCGTTATTCCTCGAGGGCCATTGACCGAGGAGGTTATGGCAGAGGCTCATAAGGGCCGGTTCACTATCCACCCTGGTGCCACAAAAATGTACCAGGACTTAAAGAGGAATTTTTGGTGGCCGGGCATGAAGAAAGACATAGCGGTCTACGTGTCCAAGTGTTTGATATGTCAAAAAGTAAAGATTGAGCACCAGAAACCGTCTGGTAAACTTCAACCTCTGGAGATTCCACAGTGGAAGTGGGAGAGTATTTCCATGGACTTCGTGGTGGGATTGCCTAAAACTCAGGCTGGTTGTGACTCTATCTGGGTCATTGTGGACAGATTGACCAAGTCTGCCCATTTTCTTCCAGTGAAGGTGAGCTTCACTACAGAGCAGTTGGCCAAGCTATATGTCCGCGAGATTGTGAGGCTTCACGGGGTGCCCGAGAGTATCATCAGTGATAGGGACCCGAAGTTCACATCTCGGTTCTGGGAGGCGCTGCAGGAGGCTTTTGGTACGCAGTTGCGATTGAGTACCGCCTATCACCCTCAGACTGACGGACAGACTGAGCGGACCATCCAGAAATTGGAGGACATGTTGAGAGCTTTCACGTTGGAGCAGGGATCAGCATGGGATAGGTACCTTCCGTTGGTTGAATTCTCGTACAACAACAGTTTTCATGCTAGTCTGGGCATGGCACCCTACGAGGCGCTGTATGGTAGGAGGTGTCGGACTCCTACCTGCTGGTCTGAGGTTGGAGATAAGGAGTTATTTGGTTTGGACTTTGTCCAAGATACTACCCTACAGATCCAGATGATCAGGGAGAAGTTGAAACAGGCGCAGAATCGCCAGAAAAGCTACTATGATGTCAAGCATCGTCCACTGGAGTTCAGTGAGGGTGAGCACGTGTTTGTGAAACTTTCACCTGTCACCGGTGTTGGACGGGCACTCGGCGTGAGGAAGTTGAGCCCGCGATTCATTGGGCCCTACCAGATCCTTGGTAGAGTAGGACCAGTTGCCTATCGACTCACCTTACCTCCGAACCTAGCCAACATCCACGACGTGTTTCACGTGTCTCAGCTTCGAAAGTACATAGCAGACCCTTCGCACGTGGTGCAACCGGATGATGTGGAGGTTCGGGAGAACCTAAAGACTCCCGTCGGACCACTCAAGATTCTCGATCGTGGCGAGAAGCAGTTGAGGAGCAAGATCATTCCGATGGTCAAAGTGCAATGGTCAGGAAGAACTCCTGAGGAGTGTACCTGGGAGCGAGAGGATGAGCTTCTCCGACAGTATCCCGACTTTCGTGACAGGTATGTTTCTGATTTTGAGGACAAAATCCTTAAAAAGGTGGGGTGAATGTAAGAACCCGCACCGCTAATTAAAGTAATTAGTAAATTAATTATGATAATTAGGAAATAATTCCATAATTGACCCTAATAATTATTAATGGGCTTAGATAATTATATTGAGTGAGTAAAAATGCTGAAAGTCGCTTTTCGGAAGAAAAGCGCAGATACCGGTTCTGCTACTCGGTATAAATGCGTACCGGAAAAGTATCCCGGAAAATTATAATGAATGCATGATAATTACTAGAATATTATGTAGGACATGTAAAACGAGTTTCAAGTCAAAATGACGTAATCTGATGCCAGAACTGATACTGGCTATGGAAAAGCGCGTACCGGAAAGGTGCTCCGAAAAATAAAATAAAAATATGACAAATCTTAGAAAAATGCGTAGGTCTAGAATCCGAAGTTTGAGATCAAGATCTTTTACTTTGCGATTAAGGCTAATACTGTGCGATTAGTGGCTTGTGCCTATAAATACTAAACTTGCACACAACCCTAGGCCATACTATTTCTTCTACGTGGGTTTTGGGTGGCTAAAGGGAGGTGGCTGCTGTCCATTGCTTCTCCTTCACCAAGTCTTCACCTTTTCTTCTTCTTTCACACTCAAACACTTGGGGAGGGTGAGAGTTAACCTTGGGGCTGCATTGTGGCCATCATTCTGAGTTGAGAAAGCTGTGTGTGTGTAGTTAGTGAGCATGAGTTTGGAGCTTTAGTGATGGCTACCTTGTGGTAGTCATTGTGAGCTTCAAAGTGCCTTCTTGTGGTGCAAGAACCCATCTTGAAGTGCCATTTTCGTGCTCCTACTTAGGCTGAGTTTGAGGAACCTTGGGAGAGCTCCAAGAGCACAACTTGCCTCTGTTTTGAGCTTTGGTAAGTTACCTCACCATGGTCATGAGTTTATCTTGCTTAAAGTTGGTGTCTTGACATGTAAAAAGTTAAAATGAAGTAACCAACACCTAAATGAACTTGTATATGCTTAAAGATGCATGCTTTAACGTGTACATGTGTTAAAAGTTGAATCTTTGGGATGGATATTCATGAAATGCAGAAACTGCATTCTGTCGTGAGATATCCGGATATTTGTCGAACAGATATCCGGATATCAGTATCCGGATATGGTATCCGGATATTGATATCCGGATATGGGACCTGGGTATCCGGATATGACATATCCGGATATGTCCAGTGTGATATCCGGATATGGCATATCCAGATATGCCCCTTCTGATATCCGGATATCCTGGGTTCTGCGCAGACAGTAGCTGTACTGTATGAACGGTAAGCTATTGGGTGTGTGTGGACCCTAGTTTAAGGAAGTTGAACTTCTGTAATTAATGAACTAAGTCAGAATCACATGATTAAGGGCTTATGGCTTTGTTGGAAGCCTTAAGACGTAAAACGTAAAGGAAAGGCGTAGTCTTTAAGTTGTATGCTTGTGATGCATGAATATTAATGTATTATTGGTCCATATCAGATTGTGATACCGCTGTTTGTGGACTTGTGAGTGGTTGGACTTTTGGCTTGGATAGCTAGCTTGCAAGGTAAGCTTTCGTGTCCTCGGTTTAGCCATTTTGATGTTCCACCATGTCCCATGGGGATGGGTTTATGCATGCTGTGTTACATGCTTTATTATTTTGGAAATGCTGTTGAGCTATTTATATGCAATGAGCTTTTATGATGCATGTGGTGTCCACCTAGACGGCAATCCTGAGTATGTAGTACATACAAGATGGAGAAGCATGTGGGTGAGGTGCAGGTAGTATCCATGTACTCATGTAGGCATAGACGTATTCCTACATTTCTCTGGCCAGTAGATTTGAAAGCACACATGACATGATTAATTGCTGCATCGCATGATTTTAGAACTTATATTGTAATACTGTTTTTAGAACTTATATTACACATGTAAGTGAGCTTGGGGTGGAGACTCCTTGAGGACCCCTTGCCTTACTGAGATTTCTTGTTAGAGATCTCACCCCACGTTTGGGGAACGCTTATTTCAGGATCAGGTAATGTTGAGGGCTCAGGTGGCAGGAGGCCAGAGCTGAGCTGATATTCTGATGTGCTGTTCTGCTGGATTGACTGCTGTTATCTTATGTTTTCCGCTTTATTTATGTTATCATGTTGAGACTGTTTGTGGGCATTGTTGCCTTATTTGGTGAGCATGGGGTATGTCCATGCCACATGTTTGTGTTATTGTCCTTTTATTTTAATGTTGTAATTAATGTATCAGGATTTTGACCCAGGCTGCATGTTGTAGTCCTGCGGTTCTAGATACACACATTATATTTATGTACGAGGTATTCAGTTAGTTGTCTTGCAATTTACATATAGGCAGTATTTTTAATGAAAATGATTAAGTAATCAAGTTGGTTAAGTTAATGACGTCATAATTGAATTAAAGAAAAAGTTATTCCGCATTTTAATTAAGCGTGGCTTAATACGATAGTGTGTTAACAATCCGGGTTAACACGGGCTGTTACACTTGAGACAAAGAGGGAGAGAAATTGTAAGACAAAACCCTAACTTCCTTCATTCTCCACCAAACCAAACCATTCCAAAGCCAATCTTGCTTCAAATCTCCTTCTCTTTGTGAATCCAAGCTTGCTTTTGAGCAGGAAACATTGTGGAGTGAGATTTCTTCTTCCCAAAATTTTGCCCTTTTGGAGATTGGAAGGATTTGGGAGTATTTTACTCCTTAGGGAACACTTATTCCTTGGTTGTGTGATCTTTTGGGGTAAGTTTTTACTTCTTAAACCTTGTTTCCATGGAGATTGCATGAGGTTGAAGATGATGAATAGCGATTTTGTGAGTTTTATGAGTTTGAGTTTGATTGAAGCTAAATCCCTTTACAAATGTTGTTATGAATGATAAATAAATGGTAGAAGTGGACTTAGATAGTGATTTAGGTGTTGTCAATAAATTGGGAAATTCATAATTGGGTTTGTAAGTTTCTAGCATTTTGAGGAATTAGTGAATTGGTTGTTTGATTGATTAGTTTCCTTGTGATGCTAGGATTGAGACAAGTGGACCAATTTTGAGTGATCAACCATTGGAGGAAGCCATTGAGCTTGACTAGCTCATTTGGATCGGTAAGTTCATGCCTTAATTGTGGTGTGAATGTGGTTGTTGGAAGCAAATTGAGGTAAGCTTTCGGACATTGGGAATTGATCCCTTAATTGTTCCACCAAGCCTTGAATGGGTAGTGGTTATTAATAATGTATGTAAATGCAATAAAGTAATTTAATGCTTTGTTATAGGTATGTGTATGCACTGGGTGTGAAATATGATGGTGTTTCCTTATGTTTGTATGTTGCATGACGATTGCGTAATTCATACTTGGTAGTTTAGCTGGCCAGTAGGACTATTTGAATCTGAGTATCCTTAGGACAACATGAGAGCTCGAGGAATGTCTCTTAGAGATGTTTGACACACTGCATGAATATGTATTTACTGCGCTATTTACTGTTATTGTTATTATACTTTGAGTGAACTATGGGGTGGAGAGATGCTCCAAGGACCCCTGGTTTACTAAGGTATATTCATTTATCTCGCCCTGTGTTGTGGGGACCCCTTTTTAGGTACAAATGTTGCAGGAGCCTCTAGTGGCAAGTGGCCATACTTAGACTAGATTGATACATGAGGATGTTGCATTATTTTGGTTATGCATGTCATTTAGTAGCTCCTATGTATAAGATTTATATTTGAAAGCCATTTGATATATGTACATCATGCTTTATTTTGGTGGACTTAGCCCATGCTCATCTCCTTTGGTGTCTCCTGTTGTTAATAGAGGCCAAGGATTTGATCATTGTGTTTTGTAGCTAAGTCCGATGGTTATGTATTAAAGGCACTTGGTTATTGTGTAATGTTGTACTTGTGGTATATATGATGGAAGGGCGTGGATTCTTATTTTGATAAATGTGTGTCTTAAAATTGTAAGGATTATGTCTTGTAGTAGTTATACAATGCCAATTAGGAAAAAGAAGACATTTAAGTTGAGAATCAATGTAAATATAAGGTTATAGTGTCTTGTTGTCCATTTTTCATATACTATATGATAGGTTTGGACCCTTGTGTCTTAATGGAAGTTATAGTTCTTTTTTTTATCTTTTTAACGAGACCAAGATTGCACTAATCGGATAAGTATAACTCAAATTATAGGTAAAATACTAAAGTAGAGTGAAATCTCCAGACCCGTGGTGTTACCAAACGATGGGCTAGCGCTACTAGTGCCAAAGTTGGCGCTGATTGCACCGTAAGACATGGAAAAGTTAGGCTCTACCAGCACGGGTTTGGCACTACTAGCGCGGGACCCATCGAAATTCAACATTCTTTTCTTCAAAAATTCATAACTTGAGCTACAATGTTCTAAATTGAGCGCGATTTGAATCCACGCATAGCTAATGAAGAGATCTATAATATAGTGCGAGATGAGAACCCTAGAGAAACTATAAATTTCCATGTGTAACTAAAAAGTGAAGGTGTTTAGGGTTGAATATCAATAAAAATGAGTTTTTAAGCCTTGTTGATCTAAGGGGACTACTTGGCACGCTATGGTAGCAACATATGATCTAAATAATTTTACATTAAGTGTTCCTCTTATAGTTTAAGTTATGATTACAATTATTGGAATTGTTTTAATTATAGAATTGATTTTTAAGAGAAACTTTTATTAACGAAAAAGAAAAAATTGTATCCGATTTATAATTTAATTGTTGTGATTATAAGTATGTTTAAAGCCATACGTAATGTTAACAAACTAGTTCTAAAACGAAGTGTTACATGCATCAATTAAATGTCCTCAAAATAAAACTAGGTTTATTTATGGATTAAAAGTTGACCTGTTCAATTTTTGGTCTAGATAAAAAAGTAAAAAGTTGTTTTTTTGTTTTTTATTTTTACGTGATATTTACGTTCTTAATCTGCTTTTTCTAAAACACTGCTCATACGAGATTTCACTTTATAATATTGAAAAATGTTGTTAATATTTTAGGTTGGGGTTTGCATTCATTATTTAACATGACAAAAAAAATATTTCCTACACACAAAATATTTTATGGGGCCCTCATTTTATGAAGCAAAAAAAAGTAAAACACGCAAAATGAATTTCTATAACATTTCACAATCACTTTTTCTATAACATAACTCTTATAAATGTTTTCCAATTACATTGTCATTTATATAACCCTCCTTACATTCCTAGATCCATTACATATTCACAACAAATATGAATCCAATCAAAACTCATATGTTTATAAACCCTTGTCTCTCTACTTTAATAATTAATATATATACTTTCCACTTCATTCTCCTAAATTTGTGAATGGATGATAATCATTTGAAAATCACAACTCAGACTATTGTTGTCAAAAATTATGTAAAAACATAAAAACTTATGTTTTATATTTTTACTAGAGTGATGCGTGTTAAAACGCAAGTAAAAATGGTCCTTAGTAATAACACCATGTAAAAACGGTAAAAACTTTCATTTTTACCATTTTGACCATTTTTACTTAAAACGAGAAAAATTTAAAATGAAAAAGATTTACAAAAAAAAATTAAAAAAAAAAACTCATTTTTCGTTTTCACCAAATCATATGTATAGTATCTTTATATCTTTTTTGTTTGGATATATGTCTTATAAAGCCACAATTCTATTATAAGTTATGCTATGAGAATCGTTTGATGTTTTTGGATCATTGCGTGCATTGAAAGAAGTGGAATTATATCCTAACGAGCGATGATCCAAAATCTGCAGAGTGTATGAAGCAGTTAGAGCAAATTGGTTATCCATGATTTGTTATATTTATAATTTTGATACTTGGTTATCAAAACTAATTTTTCTCTTTAGATAGATAAGTGACTTAACACACATGTTCATTATGTAATATTTTTTTTACATGCATATATATAATTTTGTATCTGGATCTTAAGTAGTAGAAAGTAGAAACTTCACGTTTTGTATCGTTTCTACGTTTTACGTTTTTACCACCCTTTCCATTTTTACGTAGAAACTCGAGTTTGACAACATTGCCTCAAACACAAACCAACTTATAAAAAAAACAGAGAGAGACGTTTCGTGTCATTTTATGTTGGGTAAAGTGTATGTCATTTTAAAGGATGTAAAGTTGTGTCATTTTAAGAGAGAGAAAGAGATAGATAAAGGAGGAAATTGAGTTGACCAAAAAAATAAAGGTGTGTGTTTCACTTCTTTGTGAGAGTGAAAGGATATAAGTTGTGTCATTTAAAATGATAAACACTTTTCCCTATTATGTTTTAGGGGAAGGATATTGTAACAACTAAGTTTGTGTTACTACCATGTTACTACCATGTTACTATCATGTTACTACCAATTAATCTCACCATTAGATCGCTTATGTTGATTCAACGGTCATATTTATTTCCATCTTTGTATGGTCATGATTCCCCAAATTTAAAGTGAAAATATTAAATATGGGAAATCATGACCACACAAAAGTGAAAATAAATATAAAATATTAAATTTGGGGAATCATAACCATACAAAGATGGAAATAATTATAACCGTTGGATCAACATAAGCGATCTAACGGTGAGATTGACTGATAGTAACATGGTAGTAACACAAACTTGGTTGTTACAATATCCTTTCCCTATGTTTTATATTTCTATCACTCATTCTATTTTTACGTATAAACTCGAGTTTGAGAATATTGTCTCCTACAAAAACCAACTTATGAGAGAGAGAGAGGAGAAAAGTAAAGAAAAAGGAAACCAGAACGGAATACAAATACAGCTTCAGGAATACAAATACAGCTTCAGAAACAAGAAAAATTCCATAAGAGAGATGAAAGTTTGGATCACAAAATCAAAACCAAAAAATAAAAAAATAAAAAAAGATGTTGAGGAGATAGACGCTGTGAAATCCCAATCAAGGAAGCAAATCTAAAATGGAATCAAGCATTCTAGAATCAATAGGCGTTGAGATAATCGGAGTAATGTCCCCAGTTTCAATCTGCATGTTCCTTGTGGTTCTCTTAGTCTATTCCCTCTCCACATCCTCTTCCTCCGTTGACGCCACCATCCGCACGGCGGCGAATCTCGTCTACGCCGAGAACCCCTCCGACACCGCCGCCGAGAAACTCGAGGGCGCGCTCCTCAACGCCCTCGTCTTCGTCATCCTCATCGCGTTAGTCACTTTCCTTCTCGTCCTCCTCTACTACTACAACTGCACCGCCTTCCTCCGCCACTACATGCGCTTCTCCGCCTTCTTCGTCCTCGCCTCCATGGGCGGATCCATCTTCCTCTCCCTCATCCAGCGCTTCTCGATCCCTCTCGATTCGATTACGTGCTTCCTCCTCCTCTTCAACTTCACCATCGTCGGCGTTCTCTCCGTCTTCGCCGGCGGGATCCCTATTTTGCTCCGCCAGGGTTACATGGTCTGTTTGGGGATTATTGTTGCTGCATGGTTCACCAAATTGCCTGAATGGACCACCTGGGTTTTGCTTGTCGCGCTTGCGGTTTATGATTTAGTGGCGGTTTTGGCCCCCGGTGGCCCCTTGAAGCTCCTCGTCGATTTGGCCTCGACCCGGAACGAGGAGCTTCCGGCGCTCGTGTACGAGGCTCGGCCCACCGTGGCGCTGACCGGCCGCGGCGGTGGGGCTTCTACTTTAGGGCTTTTGGTCACCGGTGTTTCGGAATCGGAACCGCGACCGGAATCTTCATCGGTTGAGCTTCAGACGGTGTCTAGGGATAATTTGGATAGGAATGAGATTGAGAATGAGAATGAGAATGGGGGTCATTTTCATGGAAACTCTATTGTGAGTCAGAGTAGTAGGAATGATGAAGAGGAAATATCGCCGTTGGTTGGTAACCGGTCTTCGAGCACGCAATTTGGTCGGAGAGAGGTTGAGATTGTTGATGAGGAAATGTCTCCACTTGTTGAGATGATTGGGATGGGGAATGAAGGACAGATGATGATGGGAAGGGATGGTGTGGAAATTGCGTCTAGGGGTATTAAGCTTGGCCTTGGGGACTTTGTTTTCTACAGTGTTCTTGTGGGTAGAGCTGCAATGTATGATCTGATGACAGTGTATGCTTGTTACCTTGCAATTATATCAGGACTTGGGTGCACTCTTATTTTGTTGTCAGTGTGCCGCCAAGCTCTGCCTGCACTGCCTGTTTCTATCACCTTGGGTGTTCTTTTCTATTTTTTGACTCGGTTGCTTATGGAACCCTTCATTGTTGGGACAGCCACAAATTTAATGATGTTTTGAAATAGCATTGTTCTTCTTTTGAGAGATTGAGGTTAGGCTTTAGATATGTACTAATGCTTTCATAGACAATGAATTTGTACATGGAGTGAAGAGGTAGTACTCCTTTGCCTCGTGTCTCCTTTGTAGTAACATAATTGTTCTCATCATCTTATGATTTTGAGCAGATAGTTGTCCAATTAATGGTCATCAATCATCAGACTGCAAGTTCAAAAGGCTACCTGTTCCTTGCCCTATGCTTAAGAGCCTGTAAATTTTAAAACTAACTAATATTGTTTGTTGATCTAAATGTCTTCTTTGGCTTTTTGACATACATGAGGTGTGTAGAGGAAATTAGTGGTAGCTAAGCATATTTTGAGTATATCACTTCTACCTGAGTATATTTTCGGATTTTCCATATAACTTACAATGTCTAACCTGTTTCCCTTTCATGATTTTCTATGTTGGATTATGTCCTTGTTTGTGCACATAACAATGGAAATTACCCATATATAATTTTTTGAGTTTAACATATCTCTTCTCTTATAAATCGGAAAACAATTCAGAAGACTGTTTCATGTATGTTGAAACTGTTAACTTTAACTATGAGGGTGGGGCTTTTGGGTGATGTGGGTTTGTGTATCATATGTATGTTTAGATGTGCATGAACTGAAATAAATGCTTGTAATGCACACGACTACACTTCATGTGTTATTTTATTAGTATATGCAACTATGCATGCATGTGAGCATTCCTAACTATTAGTCCTTTGCAGGTCATAGACAAGAATTTTGTTGACAAAGATATTGTTGATTTAACTCTGGATGCAGTATAAGATGTCCTTCACATGCCATTGATCAATTTGTGTTGTGTCTTTTATAATACAAAATGGTTTACTCTGTTTAGAATAATTTTATTAGTTCTATGTCTTGCTCCCTCTTGTTTTAAAATGTTTTCTTTCTTCCGAAGATCAGTGGTTGTCCTAATTGGTAAGTTGAGTTCCAAGTGCTACGTATGGGCTTTTTTCTTTTTTGGCAGGGGTGCTAATATCTGGATCTCTTTCTCCCAAGTATTGGATCAAGAATTAAGTGACGGTCTATTAAGTTTTCCCTTCCTTCAGGCTTTCCAAGTTATTTACCTTTAGAATCTAGTTTGCAGGACTGAAATGTTGCAAGTATGTTATTGCATAGGTATATGTGGGTTGGGTTTAAAAGTATTCTTCTATTTTCTTTGTTGCTAGTAGGCTTAGAATATTCAGTTTCTTGGAATGTGATTTTAATTGAGCTTTGATGAAAAATTGGTTATGACGGTCATTGGGAATTTTGGATTACATATTTAGAGGATTGTGGCATGGTTTGCTGATGTTGTCTGTAAAAACTCTGAAGTATAACTTTTAATAATCGTAAGGAACAGTAGCTGTATAGTAGGTTGCAGAGCTTCTACGTGGTTAATGCTGAGGTGAAGAATGCCAAAACATTGGTATATGAAATTGAATGTATAGTTTGTTGTTAAGGGCAAAACTTCGTCCTGTCCAGTGGAATACAAACACTTACTTTTATCTTCTATTTTCTTTGGTAAAATATGAGCCTGATATTCATGTATTATATTAAGCAAATGATGGATCGTATATGATAAAGGTTTAGAGGTAGAGATATTTGGGTTTGATAGGACTGAAATTAGAGCTGCTTTGGCATAGTTGAAAATCTTGTCCTTCAAACTTCTTCTTACCTCAATACCATAGCACAACAAAGTATAGAAATTTTTACTGTAGAAAATCATCTTTCTGCCTACTGTTTGAATTTTCTTGACTTGAAATTGATTCTGCTATAGTGAACTAATCGTGGGGTAGAAATTAATACAATTTGCCATGTTATCTAAGGAGGGGTTACTGTGCTTATGTTTCTTATACACCTACGTGCTTTACAAATTTTAACAGTCCATTGTGCTCAACTCCCTTGAATCTATCTTGCTTAGTTAGTGACAAGCTTTTTCTTTTTTTAATATTATTGTTGGTGACATAAACTATTTTTAAGATATCATGATTTCATGTTACATTCTTTTCCATCAGCTGAAAAAGGGAAAGGTAAGAAACTGATAAATGTACCTACAATCTCACTAAGGAGACTGCAATATATGCTCTAACTTTTTTTTTTTGGATATATATCGGCTCAAAAAATTCAGTTTTATTTATGGCTTAAGCTGATTTGTCATATCTGCATGGTGTAAAGAATTTGTCAATTCTGGTAATTATATGCACTGTTTTACCGTAGTTTGTGTGATTTTATCGTTATGGATGCTTTCTATCAACTAGGTTTTATACATATAAACCTCGTTGGTCTCCTTGCCCTTTTCTTGGGTATAGTTGTTGATGGTAAATTTAAAACCAGTTGTTGCTTCTGGAGTAGTTAATAACGACGGAGAGATTGTGGCCTTTAGCTCGAAACATTTTTCATTTTCATGATTTCGCCCTCACTGCTGTGTGTGGCATCCCAATTAATGTTCCTATGGCTTTGTAAGAGTGATCCAAAACACTCAATCATGTAACTTGTGATTTGATGCAATTTCTAATTTTTGCCTACTAACTCATGTTTTATGACTTGAATATCCTTGCAAGCATTGCTCTCTCATCAGAACCGTGAGGGGAAAAAAATATGTAATGGAATACGGACTCTTGAGTTAAATAGGCTCAATAGATAAGTCAATTATCAAAGTAAAATAAAAGAAGATATCAACAAATACTACTAAAATCTAGTTACATCTCCTGGAAAGCACACACAGACCAGAACTCCTCTTTGATAGTACGCTTGACTAATAAAAATTTATGTGTAACTAGTTATTTTATTTTTTAATAAATAAATAAGAAATTAGTGGATTTCAATGTTTTTACTTTGTTTTTAAGGGGCTCTTTGGTTGAAGGATTCTGTTGAGAATGATAGATAAATGAGAAGTGGGAATATAAGAAATCATCGTTTGGTTCAAGGTGGTTCCTGACTTAGCTAACTAAATCTGAATGCTACCAAATGTATTTGCATAGATTTTGCAACCGATATTGTCGGCCAAAGTTGCCCTTTTCGTATGTGGTATTCCTGAAAATCTCTATATTTGCTCACACCGCATACTAAAGAAAAGACTCTTGTACCCTCTGTTTGCCCAAGATAATCTCGTACCCTCTGTTTGCTCACCTTAGAGTTGTCACTTTCAAAGGCTATCAAGTTTTGCACAGAGAGAGACGGAAACATGCAAAAGGAGTTTGTGAAGGTTGTGGTGTGGTGTGGTGTGGTGTGGTGGTGGCTGTATGGTTGTGGATCGGTGAAGGGAGGATGATGTGGGTTTGTGGTGGTTGATAATGGAGGGCGGTTCGGTGATGGTGGTCGGTTGTGAGCTTGTGGGTTTTGTAAAAAAAATTGGTGAAGTGTGGTGGTGTGATGGTGGTCGGCTGTTAATGGGTTTTTGGGTCACCAATGGTGTAAGAACTCGCACTGCTAATTAAGGAAATTAATTGATTAATTGTGATAAATTAGTAATTGATTCCATAACCGACCCTAATAATTATTACGTGGCTTAAATAATTATAGTAAGTGGGTAAAAATGCTGAAAGTCATTTTTCAGAAGAAAAGTGCAGATACCGGTTCTGCTAGTCGGTATAAATGCGTACCGAAAAAGTATCACGGAAAATTATAATAAGTGCATGATAATTACTAGAATATTATATAGGACTTGTAAAACGAATTTCAAGTTAAGATATTGTGATCTGATGCCAGAACTGATACTGGCTATGGAAAAGCGCGTACCGGAAAGTTATTCAGAAAAATAAAATAAAAATGTTAAATCTTAGAAAATGAGTAGGTTAAGATTCCAAAGTTTGGGATCAAGATCTTTTGCGTAGCTATTAAGGCTAATACTGCGCGTTTAAGTGGATTTGGCTATATATGGACCTATTATGGCAAAAAAACCCTAAAAACCTAACTTACCTACGTGAGTTTCTGCTCCCTTGGCTGCTGCCACCTTCCCTCACTTGCTCATTTTCGTTTTTGGCTTGGAGACCTCCAAAGATACCACTTTTCTTCATGATTTCTTCATCTAAACACTTGGCCTTGAGTGTGTGAGCTTGGTGTGTTGAGAGAGTTCCCTTTTCTGAGTTTGTGAACCTGTTTGAGGGAGGTTGGGCTGCTGATTTTTGTGCTTGAGGGGTTAGAGTCATATTCTTGGCACTTGGTGCTTCAAGAAGCTTCTTTTGGTGGGAAAGGACCAACCTTCAACCTCATTTTCGTTCTTTGTTGAAGTCTGCACCTTGGAGCTGTTGTGAGAGCTCCAAGAGCATCATCCACCTCTGTTTTGGCTTGTGGTATGATCACCACCTTTGAACTTGAGTTTTATGCTTAAAAATGGAATCTTGATGCATGTAAAGGTTAAAAGATGATAACTTAACTTTGTGTAATGTCAAACACACCTAGAAATGCATGCTTTAGGGTCTTTAATCGATAAAAACCCAACCTTGGATGGATATCTTCACGAAAGTGCAGAACTGCATTCTGGTGAAATATCCGGATATTTGTCGAGCAGATATCCGGGTATTGATATCCGGATATGGTATCCGGATATTGATATCCGGATATGGGATCTGGATATCCGGATATGGTCAGTGAGATATCCGGATATTGCATATCCGGATATGCCCCGAGGAATATCCGGATATTCTGGGGTTTCGAAGAACAGTAGCTTTACTATTCATACAGTAGGCTATTGGGAGTTTATGGACCCTAGATTAAGGAAGTTGAACTTCTGTATTTAATGGACTAAGTCAGAATCATGTGATTAAGGGCTTGTGGCTTTGTTAGAAGCCTTAAGACGTAAAACGTAAAGTAAAGGCGTTGTCTTTTTATTGTATGCTTGAGATACATGTTTATTGATATGTTAATGGTCCATAACAGATTGTAATACTAATGTGTTTGGACTTTGAGCTTGTGGCTTGGATAACTAGCTTAAGAGGTAAGCTTCTGTGTCCTCGGTTTAGCCATGTTGTGGTTCCACTATGTTCCATGGGGATGTGGTTTATGCATGCTGTGTCACATGCTTTGATGTTTTGGAAATGCTGTTGAGCTATTTTATGCAATGTGCTTTTATGATATGCATGTGATGTCCACCTATACGGTAAGCCTGAGTATGTAGTACATACAAGATGGTGAGGCTGTGGGTGAGGTGCAAGCAGTGTTCCTTGTACTCATGTGGGTATAGACGTATTCCTCCATTTCTCTGGCCAGTAGATAGCGATAAACACACATGTCATAGATATCTGTTGCACTGCATAGTTTTGGAACTTATATTGAATTACTGCTTTTAGAACTTATATTGCACATGTAAGTGAGCTTGGGGTGGAAGATCCTTGAGGACCCCTTGTCTTACTGAGATTTCTTTGATTAGAGATCTCACCCCACGTCTGGGGACGCTTATTTCAGGTTCAGGTAGTGTTGAGATCTCAGGCGGCAGGAGGCCGGAGTTGAGTTAGATTTTGTTTATGCTGTCAATTGGATGTTGGATATGCATGCTGCCTTTATGCTTAGTTTCATTATATGTCATGGACTATCTTGTTGAGACTCTGTTTTTATGTTGTTTATTTGGTGAGCATGGGGTTTGTCCATGCCACGTAGACTTGTTATGTCTTAGTTTTAATTGATATTGTAATAATGTATCAGGATATCGTCCGGACTACGTGTAAGAACCCGCACCGCTAATTAAGGTAATTAGTAAATTAATTATGATAATTAGGAAATAATTCCATAATTGACCCTAATAATTATTATGAGGCTTTAATAATTACAATTAGTGGGTAAGAATGCTGAAAGTCGCTTTTCGGAAGAAAAGCGCAGATACCGGTTCTGCTACTCGGTATAAATGCGTACCGGAAAAGTATCCCGGAAAATTATAACGAATGCATGATAATTACTAGAATATTATGTAGGACTTGTAAAATAAGTTTCAAGTCAAAATAACGTAATCTGATGCCAGAACTGATACTGGCTATGGAAAAGCGCGTACCGGAAAGGCGCTCCGAAAAATAAAATAAAAATATGACAAATCTTAGAAAAATGCGTAGGTCTAGATTCCAAAGTTTGAGATCAAGATCTTTTACTTTGCTATTAAGGCTAATACTGCGTGCTTAAGTGGTTTTGGCTATATATATGCATGTTAAGGGCACATTGCCCTAGAAAACCAACTTCCTGCGTGGCTGCTTGGGGGCTGGTCAGCTGGAGCTTTGCTTGTGAGCTCTCTTGTCCACCTTGAGGCCAAGTTACTACCTTTCTTGATCTCCTTCACATTCTCCTTCTTGTAAACACTTGTGAGTGGCTTTGTGAGTGTGAGGGGTGGTTTTTCCTGAATGTTGAGTTGCTGGTTGTGAGATTTTTGGTTCTGAGTTTGAGAGTTGGAAGGAGAGCCATCTTGTTCTTGAGTTGTGAAGCCTCAAGGAGCTTCCTTTGTGTTGAAAGGGCCAAGCTTTGCACCATTTTCGTACACCTTGGTGTGGCCTGAGTTGAGGAGCATGTGGAGAGCTCCAAGAGCTTCATACCTCTGTCCATTTCTGTCTTAAGCCTTGGGGTAAGTTATCTCACCATGATCATGAGTTTATCTTGCTTAAAAGTGGTGTCTTGGCATGTAAAAGATTAAAATGAAGTAACCAACACCTAAGTGAACTTGTATATGCTTAAAAATGGATGCTTTAACGTGTACATGTGTTAAAAGTTGGATCTTTGGGATGGATATTCACGAAATGCAGAAACTGCATTCTGTCGTGAGATATCCGGATATTTGTCGAACAGATATCCGGATATCAGTATCCGGATATGGTATCCGGATATGGGATCTGGGTATCCGGATATGGCATATCCGGATATGGCCAGTGTGATATCCGGATATGGCATATCCGGATATGCCCCTTCTGATATCCGGATATCCTGGGTTTGCGCAGACAGTAGCTGTACTGTATGAACAGTAAGCTATTGGGTGTGTGTGGACCCTAGATTAAGGAAGTTGAGCTTCTGTAATAAATGGACTAAGTCAGAATCATGTGATTAGGGCTTATGGCTTTGTTGGAAGCCTTAAGACGTAAAACGTAAAGGAAAGGCGTAGTCTTTAAGTTGTATGCTTGTGATGCATAAATATTGATGTATTATTGGTCCATATCAGATTGTGATACGGCTGTGTTTGGACTTGTGAGTGGTTGGACTCTTGGCTTGGATAGCTAGCTTGCAAGGTAAGCTTTCGTGTCCTCGGTTTAGCCATTTTGTTGTTCCACCATGTCCCATGGGGATGGGTTTATGCATGCTGTGTTACATGCTTTATTGTTTTGGAAATGCTGTTGAGCTATTTATATGCAATGAGCTTTTATGAGATGCATGTGGTGTCCACCTAGACGGTAATCCTGAGTATGTAGTACATACAAGATGGAGAAGCTGTGGGTGAGGTGCAGGTAGTATCCATGTACTCATGTAGGCATAGACGTATTCCTACATTTCTCTGGCTAGTAGATTTGATAACACACATGGCATGATTAATTGCTGCATCGCATGATTTGGAACTTATATTGTAAATACTGTTTTTTTGAACTTATATTACACATGTAAGTGAGCTTGGGGTGGAGACTCCTTGAGGACCCCTTGTCTTACTGAGATTTCTTGTTAGAGATCTCACCCCACGTTTGGGGACGCTTATTTCAGGATCAGGTAATGTTGAGGGCTCAGGTGGCAGGAGGCCAGAGCTGAGTTGATGTGATGATATGCTGACTGCTGTTATGTTTTCCGCTTTGATTATGTTATTTATGTTGAGACTGTTGTTTGTGCATTGTTGCCTTTATTTGGTGAGCATGGGGTTTGTCCATGCCACATGGTTTGACTATTGACTTTTAATTTAATGTTGTAATTAAAGTATCAGGATTTTGACCCAGGCTACGTGTTGTAGTCCTGTGGCTTTAGATACTCACTTACGATTTATTTATGAGGTATTCAGTTAGTTGTCTTGCAATTTACATACAGGCAGTATTTTTATGAAAATGATTAAGTAATCAAGTCGGTTAAGTTTAATGACGTCATAATTGAATTAAAGAAAAAGTTATTCCGCATTTTAATTAAGCGTGGCTTAATACGATAGTGTGTTAACAATCCGGGTTAACACGGGTTGTTACATTTTATGGTATCAGAGCACTTTCTAGGGAAAAGCCTGTATGTATTGCAATAACTTAGGATGTTTTGTTGCGTGTCTACTTTGTGTTCACTCTGACTGGTGTGTGTTACGATAATGCATATGTGACCACATGGCGTGGGCCTGATCAACTCATTCTTTGTGTAACTTGTGCAGAGTCATGGTGCCACCAAGGGGGAACACTAGTACTAGTGAGGATCAGACGGATCCTGTCCTGGCTGCATTAGCTGAGATGCAGGCGGCCCGACTAGCCGACCAGGAAGCCACGAGGTTGGCGAATCAGGCGATGCTGGACGCTATTCGAGATGCGAACCGGCGAACCACGGCAGAGGTTCTGGAGGAGAACCGGATGGCCAACATGACTATGATGAGGGTCATGTTGGAGGAGTTGAGGACTGGTCCTGCTGCTGGCCAGGGTCCTCCACCACCTCCACCGCCGCCACCGCCTCCACCTCCGCCTAGTCAACAGGAGGACACCCAGAGCCAGATGGGTGAGGGTAGTCACTTGACGGGGGCTATGCAGACTATCCCCGTATTTGCTGAGGATCGTGACGAGATCGATCGCCGGCTGAATGCTTTCCGCAAGCATAAGCCACCCACCTTCGACGGATCATATGATCCCATTGCTGCTGCTAGATGGCTTCAGGCGCTAGACAAGATTTTCCGGATCATGCAGTGCACCGATCCACAGAAGCTGTTGTTCGCCACTTACATGCTGGAGGGCGAGGCCCATGAGTGGTGGACCAATCTTTCTCATGTCTACGAGATGCAGGGCCATGTGATGACGTGGCCATTCTTCGAGGAGAGCTTTCTGGGTCAGTACTTTCCTTATGACTCTCAGGAGAGGAAGCAGGGGGAGTTTGACCGTTTGGTGCAGGGCTCGTTGTCTGTCGACGAGTACCTGGCCAAGTTTAATGAGCTGGTCAAGTTCTCTCATTTCCGCATGGCGAGACCGACTCCAGTTTTTCTTGCGGCTAAGTTCCGGAGGGGGCTCAATGAGGATATAGTCGGACATCTTGCTGGTTCTGCTTCGAGAGACTTCGGAGCTTTGGTACAGCAGTGCCGCGACATTGAGGACTACTGCCATGCGAGTCAGGCCAAGAAGGCCAAGGTTGAGGTGCCACAGGGTACCGGCGGTTCCACTCCCTGGAAGAACAAGAATTTTGCGAACAAGAGCAAGGGCAAACAGTTGGCGGCTAAGCAAGCGCCGAACCAGTTCAGAAAGACTGCTACACAGGGGAACGCCGCTAGACCTCCTGCTCCCAGATGTTCGGGATGCGGGAAGTCACACTTTGGGCCGTGTTCTACCGGGCAGCTGATATGCTTTCAGTGTGGCAATGAGGGCCACTATTCCAGAGATTGCCCGACGGCGAGAGTTGCTGCAGTGCAGGCTGTACCTTTGCAGATGGTTCCTACTGGGGCACCAGCCGTGCCACCTACTACAGGGCGAGTGTACACACTTGATCGTCAGCAGTCGGACAGAGCTCCGAACCTGGTCAGAGGTACTGTTACCATTGGTGGTTCAGCTATTGATGTGCTATTTGATTCCGGGGCAACGCACTCTTTTGTTGCTACCCCTATTGCTGTGGGGCTTGAGTTGCCCAGTGATGTGCTTTCTCCACCGATGCGGGTGACCACCGCCACCGGAGAAAAATGTTTGACCTCCGCTGTTCATCGCAATGTAGCGTTTCAGTGGAATGGCCGTGACTTCTTGGTAGATCTGATAGGGTTGCCGATGGCCAACCTTGAGATTATTCTGGGCATGGATTGGTTTTCCAGAAACTGTGCAATGATTGATTGCTGTGCCAAGAAAGTGGTGATGTCTCCGGGTGGGTCCACAGCCAGTTCCTCGCCGTTCATTTTAGTCCTGCAGGCGAGGAGGGCCTTGAGAGCAGGGGCATTTGGCTATGTCATGTTGGGAGGTTTGGTGAGTGGGACACAGGAGGATCTCACTGGCATTCCTGTGGTAAAGGAATTCCTCGAGGTGTTTCCTGAGGAGATTCCTGAGTTTCCACCACAGAGGGAGATAGAGTTCTCCATTGACTTATTGCCTGGTGTGGGGCCTATATCGTTGGCTCCATACCGGATGTCGCCACCGGAGTTGGCGGAACTGAAGAAGCATATTGAGGAGCTTTCAGCGAAAGATTTTATTCGGCCGAGTGTGTCTCCCTGGGGAGCACCGGTCATTTTTGTGAAAAAGAAAGATGGGACCATGCGGTTGTGCACCGACTACAGACAGTTGAACAAGGTGACAATCAAGAACAAGTATCATCTTCCACGCATTGATGATTTGCTGGATCAGCTCAGGGGTGCTTGTGTGTATTCCAAGATTGACCTCCGGTCCGGTTACCATCAGATACGGGTAAAACCGGAGGATGTTCCAAAGACAACATTTCGCTCGAGGTACGGGCACTATGAGTACTTGGTGATCCCGTTTGGACTCACCAATGCACCCGCAGTGTTCATGGACTACATGAACAGAATTTTCCAGCCGTACCTGGATCAGTTTATGATCGTCTTCATTGACGACATCTTGATTTACTCCAAGACGGAGGAGGAGCATACTGAGCACTTGAAGATTGTGTTGCAAGTGCTGAAGGAAAAAAAGCTATATGCTAAGCCGTCGAAATGTGAGTTTTGGCTCAAGGCGGTGAAATTTCTGGGTCACGTGATTTCTGCTAATGGAGTTGCAGTTGATCCTAACAAGATTGAGGCCGTGATGGACTGGGAGAGGCCCAAGACGGTTACAGAAGTGAGAAGCTTCTTGGGTTTGGCTGGCTACTATAGGAGGTTCATAGAAGGATTCTCCAAGATGGTGCTACCGATGACTCGCCTTACCCGAAAGGAGACTCCATTCGTGTGGACACATGAGTGTGAGGAGTGTTTCCAGGAATTGAAGGAGAGACTGACTACTGCTCCTGTGTTAGTCCTTCCTGATCCTGCGGAACTGTTTGAGCTATACTGCGATGCTTCTGGAAAGGGGCTAGGCTGTGTGCTGATGCAGAAAGGGAAAGCGGTTGCTTACGCTTCAAGACAGTTGAAACCTCATGAAGAGAACTACCCGACTCACGACTTGGAGTTGGCAGCCATTGTTTTTGCTTTCAAGATATGGACGCATTACCTGTTTGGCATGAAGTTTGTTGTATTCAGTGATCACAAGAGCCTGAAGTATCTGTTTGACCAGAAGGAGTTGAACATGAGACAGCGCAGATGGATGGAGTTCTTGAAGGACTACGACTTCGAGTTGAGGTACCACCCTGGCAAGGCCAATGTGGTAGCCGATGCTTTGAGTCGGAAATCCGTGAGCTTATCCAGCTTGATGATGAACGACTACGAGGTGATCGAGAAGTTCAGAGACTTGAGAGTGAACTCCTTGTTCGGGGGTGCACTGCTCGAAATGGAAACAGCTGAAGTGATTAACGAGCTGATGGAAAATATTAAAGAGGCGCAAGTGCAAAGAGAGTGCCTCGATTATGTGAAGAACCAGGACGGTGTGTCTTGGAACGAGGATGGATTGCTGCTGTTCCAGAAGAGGATTGTCATTCCTCGAGGGCCATTGACCGAGGAGGTTATGGCAGAGGCTCATAAGGGCCGGTTCACTATCCACCCTGGTGCTACGAAAATGTATCAGGACTTAAAAAGGAATTTTTGGTGGCCGGGCATGAAAAAGGACATAGCGGTCTACGTGTCCAAGTGTCTGATTTGTCAGAAGGTGAAAATCGAGCACCAGAAACCGTCTGGTAAACTTCAACCTCTGGAGATTCCACAGTGGAAGTGAGAGAGTATTTCCATGGACTTCGTGGTGGGATTGCCTAAAACTCAGGCTGGTTGTGACTCTATCTGGGTCATTGTGGACAGATTGACCAAGTCTGCCCATTTTCTTCCAGTGAAGGTGAGCTTCACTACAGAGCAGTTGGCCAAGCTAGATGTCCGCGAGATTGTGAGGCTCCACGGGGTGCCCGAGAGTATCATCAGTGATATGGACCCGAAGTTCACATCTCGGTTCTGGGAGGCGCTGCAGGAGGCTTTTGGTACGCAGTTGAGATTGAGTACCGCCTATCACCCTCAGACTGACGGACAGACTGAGCGGACCATCCAGACATTGGAGGACATGCTGAGAGCTTGCACGTTGGAGCAGGGTTCTGCATGGGATAGGTACCTTCCGTTGGTAGAATTCTCGTACAACAACAGTTTTCATGCTAGTCTGGGCATGGCACCCTACGAGGCGCTGTATGGTAGGAGGTGTCGGACTCCTACTTGTTGGTCTGAGGTTGGAGATAGTTATTTGGCTTGGACTTTGTCCAAGATACTACCCTACAGATCCAGATGATCAGGGAAAAGTTGAAGCAGGCACAGAATCGTCAGAAAAGCTACTATGATGTCAAGCATCGACCACTGGAGTTCAGTGAGGGTGAGCACATGTTTGTGAAACTTTCACCTGTCACCGGTGTTGGACGGGCACTCGGCGTGAGGAAGTTGAGCCCGCGATTCATTGGGCCCTACCAGATCCTTGGTAGAGTAGGACCAGTTGCCTATCGACTCGCCTTACCTCCGAACCTAGCCAACATCCACGACGTGTTTCACGTGTCTCAGCTTCGGAAGTACATAGCAGACCCTTCGCACGTGGTGCAGCCGGATGACGTGGAGGTTCGGGAGAACCTAAAGACTCCCGTCGGACCACTCAAGATTCTCGACCGAGGCGAGAAACAGCTTAGAAACAAGATCATTCTGATGGTCAAGGTGCAGTGGACTGGGCGTAGTCCCGAGGAGTGCACGTGGGAGCGAGAGGATGAGCTTCTCCGACAGTATCCCGACTTTCGAGACAGGTATGTTTCTGATTTTGAGGACAAAATCCTTAAAAAGGTGGGGTGAATGTAAGAACCCGCACCGCTAATTAAGGTAATTAGTAAATTAATTATGATAATTAGGAAATAATTCCATAATTGACCCTAATAATTATTATGAGGCTTTAATAATTACAATTAGTGGGTAAGAATGCTGAAAGTCGCTTTTCGGAAGAAAAGCGCAGATACCGGTTCTGCTACTCGGTATAAATGCGTACCGGAAAAATATCCCGGAAAATTATAACGAATGCATGATAATTACTAGAATATTATGTAGGACTTGTAAAATAAGTTTCAAGTCAAAATAACGTAATCTGATGCCAGAACTGATACTGGCTATGGAAAAGCGCGTACCGGAAAGGTGCTCCGAAAAATAAAATAAAAATATGACAAATCTTAGAAAAATGCGTAGGTCTAGATTCCAAAGTTTGAGATCAAGATCTTTTACTTTGCTATTAAGGCTAATACTGCGTGTTTAAGTGGTTTTGGCTATATATATGCATGTTAAGGGCACATTGCCCTAGAAAACCAACTTCCTGCGTGTAGGGCTGGAAATACGGGCCAGCCCGCCCCGACCCGCCCCGGCCCGCCATTGGCCCGCCTAAAATGGGCTAGCCCGCCCCGGCCCGTTTTGACAAAATGGGTTGAATTGAGCAACCCGGCCCGTTTTATGAGTGGGTTGGCGGGCTACGGGCCAGCCCGCCTAAAATAAAAAAAATAAAAAAATAAAATACAAAAAATTAAATTCTGCATAAAAACACATAATTTTTTTTTGCATAAAAGCATATAAAAATCTGCATGAAATCCTAATGTGCTTATGAAACCAAGAAGATCAGTGTTTAATAATTTACATATAAATATGCATCTTTCAATCCAGAAACAGAAATAATAATAAAAAATAAAATCATATCAAGGTAAAACAGAATAACAAAACAAGTAACAAAGTATTGTATGAGCAGCCAACAACAATTCGAAAAAGCCACTTGCATGCAAAGAAATCTAGGGCATAAAGTTACATAACAATTGGGTAACCTACAAAAAAACATAAAAATAACGGGCTTGGCGGGCTAGCCCATCCCGTGGCGGGCCGAGCCCAGCGGGCTGACAGGTTTGGCGGGTTGAAAAACTCAACCCAGCCCGCCCTGTTTGGTGGGCGGGGCGGGCCAGCCCGACGGGCTCAGCCCATTTTGCCAGCCCTACCTGCGTGGCTGCTTGGGGGCTGGTCAGCTGGAGCTTTGCTTGTGAGCTCTCTTGTCCACCTTGAGGCCAAGTTACTACCTTTCTTGATCTCCTTCACATTCTCCTTCTTGTAAACACTTGTGAGTGGCTTTGTGAGTGTGAGGGGTGGTTTTTCCTGAATGTTGAGTTGCTGGTTGTGAGGTTTTTGGTTCTGAGTTTGAGAGTTGGAAGGAGAGCCATCTTGTTCTTGAGTTGTGAAGCCTCAAGGAGCTTCCTTTGTGTTGAAAGGGCCAAGCTTTGCACCATTTTCGTACACCTTGGTGTGGCCTGAGTTGAGGAGCTTGTGGAGAGCTCCAAGAGCTTCATACCTCTGTCCATTTCTGTCTTAAGCCTTGGGGTAAGTTATCTCACAATGATCATGAGTTTATCTTGCTTAAAAGTGGTGTCTTGGCATGTAAAAGATTAAAATGAAGTAACCAACACCTAAGTGAACTTGTATATGCTTAAAAATGGATGCTTTAACGTGTACATGTGTTAAAAGTTGGATCTTTGGGATGGATATTCACGAAATGCAGAAACTGCATTCTGTCGTGAGATATCCGGATATTTGTCGAACAGATATCCGGATATCAGTATCCGGATATGGTATCCGGATATTGATATCCGGATATGGGATCTGGGTATCCGGATATGGCATATCCGGATATGGCCAGTGTGATATCCTGATATGGCATATCCGGATATGCCCCTTCTGATATCCGGATATCCTGGGTTTGCGCAGAAAGTAGCTGTACTGTATGAACAGTAAGCTATTGGGTGTGTGTGGACCCTAGATTAAGGAAGTTGAGCTTCTGTAATAAATGGACTAAGTCAGAATCATGTGATTAGGGCTTATGGCTTTGTTGGAAGCCTTAAGACGTAAAACGTAAAGGAAAGGCGTAGTCTTTAAGTTGTATGCTTGTGATGCATAAATATTGATGTATTATTAGTCCATATCAGATTGTGATACGGCTGTGTTTGGACTTGTGAGTGGTTGGACTCTTGGCTTGGATAGCTAGCTTGCAAGGTAAGCTTTCGTGTCCTCGGTTTAGCCATTTTGTTGTTCCACCATGTCCCATGGGGATGGGTTTATGCATGCTGTGTTACATGCTTTATTGTTTTGGAAATGCTGTTGAGCTATTTATATGCAATGAGCTTTTATGAGATGCATGTGGTGTCCACCTAGACGGTAATCCTGAGTATGTAGTACATACAAGATGGAGAAGCTGTGGGTGAGGTGCAGGTAGTATCCATGTACTTATGTAGGCATAGACGTATTCCTACATTTCTCTGGCCAGTAGATTTGATAACACACATGGCATGATTAATTGCTGCATCGCATGATTTGGAACTTATATTGTAAATACTATTTTTTTGAACTTATATTACACATGTAAGTGAGCTTGGGGTGGAGACTCCTTGAGGACCCCTTGTCTTACTGAGATTTCTTGTTAGAGATCTCACCCCACGTTTGGGGACGCTTATTTCAGGATCAGGTAATGTTGAGGGCTCAGGTGGCAGGAGGCCAGAGCTGAGTTGATGTGATGATATGCTGACTGCTGTTATGTTTTCCGCTTTGATTATGTTATTTATGTTGAGACTGTTGTTTGGGCATTGTTGCCTTTATTTGGTGAGCATGGGGTTTGTCCATGCCACATGGTTTGACTATTGACTTTTAATTTAATGTTGTAATTAAAGTATCAGGATTTTGACCCAGGCTACGTGTTGTAGTCCTGTGGCTTTAGATACTCACTTACGATTTATTTATGAGGTATTCAGTTAGTTGTCTTGCAATTTACATACAGGCAGTATTTTTATGAAAATGATTAAATAATCAAGTCGGTTAAGTTTAATGACGTGGCTTAATACGATAGTGTGTTAACAATCCGGGTTAACACGGGCTGTTACACTACGTGATGTAGATTTGTGATTTTAGATACACACTTATCTTTATGTTATGAGGTATTTCAATTAGTTGTCTTGCAATCTTCATACAAGCATTGTTTTTATGAAATTGATTAAGTAATCAAGTTGGTAATTGATGATGAGTCATAATTGAAAAGAAAAAAGAATATTCCGCATTTTTAATTAAGCGCCGCTTAATACGATGAAATCTTAATATTCCAGGTATTCACGGGGTGTTACAGGTGGTGTGTGGTGGTGGCTGAGGATAAAGGTTGGGGTTTCTCGGTTGGACAGCCGCGGTGGTGAAGAAGGAGATGGGACGGTGGTTGTGGTGTAGTCTTGGCTGGCTTGAATCGGTGAGGGAGGTTGTGGACAGTGGCTATGGCATCTGCGGTGGCTTCCGGCGGTGGAGATGGTGGTTTTGTTAGAATTGATATCTTCACACAGATGCAAGAGACAACCACACAGAAGTATTTATGAAAGCTTTTTCTATAAAACTTGCTTACTTGCACACTTTTGTTCATAACGATTACATCTTCTTATATGTTGTAACTTGCTAAAAGTAACTTAAAAATTATTAAAAGGCGTAAAACAGAAACGGAACAAAACTGTTAAAAACGGACACTCATTCAAATCTAAACATGAAACTTTTAAACTCATTAATTCAAAACGGACACTCATTCAATCCTAAACATGAAACTTTTAAACCCATTAATTCAAAACGGACATTAATTAAAAAATGGAAATTTTAACGTTTATCTAATAACAGGTTTTTGGGTGGGGCGGTGGCTGAAATAAAAAATAAAAAATAATAATAATAAAACGAGGTTATTTTCGTAAAAACAACTTTTTTTCATGTATATTTTACCTACACCCAAACATAAACTTTATAAAAGTTACATAATTTTCCTATCAAAATCTTATCCAATCAAACAACTTTTTTTTACATTTTCCTATTAAACTCACATTCCAATTATTTCCTTAATAATCACTTTTCTGTATTATTCATAAAAATTCCTTCTCAACCAAACGACGGCTATTTTGGATGTAGATAAGTTTTAGGAGAGAAAATGTTTTTATTTGGATTCATCATACGTCATCAACATAATATCATGTAAGAAGGGGGACAACCTTAAGTTAATCCGATCCTAGGACCGGTCTATGTCTTTTTCTTTTCTAACAATGCAAAGGTCAAGATCAAGGTCCGCAGAGGAGGTTGCCGGAAGCATAGACACTCTGGGGGAGATCCTTCTCCGGCTGCCGGCGAAGCCGCTAATCCGATTCAAGTGCGTCTAAAAGCAGTGGCTTGCTCTCATCTCTGACCCACGATTCTACTACTCCCACACCCTTCACCACCAAACCCCTTATGCCCTTCTTCTTCCCGACATGCGTGCTCCCGCACCATTATCCCACTTACACATCGTCCCTTTGACCACAACCTCCATCGTGCGTGTTCTGAATCTTAATTTCCTCGACCATCCTGAGGTTTCTGTCTTTCGTTCATGCAACGGCCTTCTCCTCTGCCACGGTTGCTCCAGCTACTTTGTCTGCAACCCAACCACAAGAAAATTTGTCACTCTCAGTTTCCCAAACCAACAATTCAGGAACCAAGTACGTGCTCTTTTCTAGCTTTTGACCCTTTGAGATCCCCACACTTTCAAGTCCTTTTAATTTGGGTATTGGGTAGCCAGAACTTTCAGGCACTGTGTATGTTCAATGAATATTCCTTGAAGACTCGTTCATGGAGTGAACCTGGGGTTTCTTACATTGCCCAATCCAAAGTGATTCCTGGTGCTGGGGTTTACTGCAATCGTGTTATTCATTGGTTCTACGATGCTCAGAGTTCTGTGTATTTTGATATTGATAGTCAGTGTTTGAAAGATTCGCCATTGCCTTTGCCTGATGAGGGATGTGGTAATCAAATGTTTGAGTATTTTGGGGTTTCTGGGGGGCGTTTACATTTGATATTTACTGTGCAAACTTTGAAGTTTGATATTTTGGAGTTGAAGGAAGATAACTCTGTGTGGTCAGTGAGACACCGTGTTGATCTTAATCCCATGAGAATTGAATTTCTAGAGCTATTTCATTTGAATTTGGCTAATTATGTCCTTCCGGTTTATATTGTTTGCCCTACAATAGAAGGAAATTCAATGTTGGTGTTGGTTGTAGGTGGGACAACCATATCCTATAATTCGTTAAATCACACTTCAAGAAAATTATGTGATTTTGAGCCGGATATTGGAATGGTTGATGCAGTAGCTTGTTATATGTTGGGTAAATGTTTTCAATATTTTGAAAGCCTTTCTTCGGTTGAAACTTTGCTGCTTATTAATAAATTTATTGATGCAATGAACACTGCCACTAACGTTTTGTATGTGGAAATCACTTTGGACCCTACTACTCAGCAGAGGGCTCTTTTTGCATTGGTCTTCATCATCTTGATTCTTGAAAGCTTTATGACCGACCTCCTTACTTGTCCTCCTCCAAAATTACAACATCACCAATTTTCTCAAGAACTACTACATGGGCTTTTGAATTTTTCATTCTTATCATAGGTGGTGGATCCATCTTGTTGGAGAAAATTTAGGTATTTTCAATTCTACTCAGTCAAAGATTAGTAGGATATTTGATAATGGAAAGCTTTTGATGAGGATCAAGGAACTTTATCTCCTTGTTAAAATGATTGGATTGAGGAATGAATAAAAACAGATGAGGATGGTTAGTGTGGAGATCTCTAGTGGTATATTTGGGATTGCAGACTTGTATGCTTGGATGCCTTGTGAATAGAGCTAGTATATATCAATGTATGCTTGCTATCTTGCTTCTATTTGGGCTAGGGTGCACTGTTGTTAGTTATCCATATTGTCTGCACTGTCCCTATTTTTATCACATTGGGCACTGTGTTTAACTTTGGTAAAAGCTTGATTTGGTATGTCAATGTATAAGAATGGTTTCATATCTATAAGATGGCTTGAAGCATCACATGGCCACTATACCTTGTGTTGATTCCCGGGATTTTATGTTAAGGACCAACATTATCAATAGATTTTGTTTGGTGGAGGTTGAAATATGATTTTATATCTTTATCTAATAGAAATTGTATTTTCTTATCTATCTTTCACTATACAAAGGAATATCATATATAGACGTGAATATTACAAAAGAAAAGAAATAGAAGACTCTACAATTTGAATTTGAAAATACAAAATCATAATCACACCAGTCTTATTAATTACAATCTCATTATATCCTTATAACTGATGACTCAGCGACAACTGGCAACAACTTGGTTTGACTTTGATCTCATCTTAATTAGGGAATATTCTCCTTATTCCAAGGCTATGCGAGGCTATGCTCCAATACTCGCCTTCAAGATGGAGCATGTAAATTTGAAATGCCCATCTTGCCCAATAGTTCATGAAACTGCTTACAGCTAAAAGCTTTTGTAAGAATATCCGCCAATTGCATGTTAGAATGTATATATTATGTTGCAATGGTTTTGGCAAGAAAATGTTCACGAATAAAATGACAATCTAATTTTATATGTTTCGTTTGTTCATGAAATAGGGGGTTGAAAGTTATGTGAAGAGCTGCTTGATTGTCACAAAATAAATGCATTGGCTAAGTCAAATTTACTCTAAGTGAGGCCAGAAACGATTTAATCCACAGAAGCTCAGATGTGGTAGTAGCCATTGAATGATACTCGGCCTCAGCGGAGGAGTGTGACACCCTGGCTTGCTTTTAGATCTTCCATGATATTGGAGAGGCACCAAGCATGATGAAATAGCTTGTGAGGGATCTTTTAGTAATGGGGCAATTTGTCCAATCAAAGTCACTAGGCATTTACATTAAGATCATTGTCTGCTTGCAAGAGCAAACCTTGGTGTGGATAGGATTTAATATAACGTAGTATTATATGAGGCAACAAAATGCTCTTACTTAGGTGACTGCATGAACTGAGACAATATATGCACTGAATAGGAGATGCCAAGTCCTGTAATAATGAGATAAATTAAATGACCAAATAAACGATGATATTTAGATGGATCATCATATGTTGGACTGTTTGAAAAGGCGAGCTTTTGATCTTGGTCTAAGGGGAATGTGGCCGGCTTACACCCGAGAACTCCAGCTTCATTAAGAATTTCCTAAGCATATTTTCTTTGGCATAAGAATAGCCTTGATTTGTGACATGCAATTTCTATGCCAAGAAAGTCCCTAAGTCTTTGATTTTGAAGTATGAGTGCATATACATTTTTACATCCTGACAAGCCTGTGTGTTGTTGCCCCCAATGATAATATCATCCTCGTAAACCAAGAGAGCAAAGAATGTTTCATCGCGTTTGAAAGTAAACAATATGTAATCAGCTCTAGACTGTGTAAAGCTATACTGAACTAATGAGGACCGAAGCTTCTCAAACCAATTTCTTGGGGATTGTCTCAATCCATAAAGCGATTCTTGAAGCCGGCAAACTTTTCCAGTTGCAGAAGAAGCAAAACCTTATGGCACCCGCATACATACTTCTTCAAGCAAGTCACCGTGCAAGAATGCATTGTTTACATCTAGCTGATGAAGTTCCCATCGTTGAGCAGCAATAACAACCAAAAAAAGACGCACGTTCACCATCTTGGCAGCAAGTGCAAATATCTCCTCAAAGTCTTCACCCTAGACTTGATTATTTCTGACTATTACGAGTCTAGCCTTATAGCGTTCAATAGACCCATATGGCTTGAGCTTGATTTTGTATACCTATTTACTCGGAAATGCTCTTTTGCCAGGAGGAAGCTCAGTCAGCGACCAGGTGTCATTTGCTTCAAGAGCCTCGATTTCTATTTTCATTGCTGCACCCCACTTGGGATCAACGACAGCCTCTTTGAAGCTTCTTGATTCAACACCTGCACTCACATCAGCAAGAAAAACTCTCTCTTGGGTCGAAAAGTTAGTATAACTAACATATTGATTTAAAGGATATGGACCACCTAAGGCTCGATTAGCCAGGTGACATGTAGTTGTTGGAGGTGTGTGTATCTAAACCATGTTACAGTGAAAATCCTTGAGATAGGAGGGTATCTTTCGTTCACGACGTGGACGATAGGTCAAAATTTCATTCTCGGGCTGTGTTACAGGTTCTTGTTCAGTTTCATGATGAGATAATCTTATGCTCCCCCTGTCGGGTACATCATGAGATGATGCTCACTCCTGTGTTTACTCAAGTGCTAGTATTTTTTCGGATTCTGGAGGAGCAGGTTGTTGCTCTTATTCATTTTCTTCCAATATTATGGCCTCCTCTGAACTGGACTCATATGATCTAGGCAAAACGTTTTGTTGCTGCACAGAATCATTATCTTCCTCAGAAAATGGAAAAACATCTTCACAAAAAGTCATATCCCTCGAGACAAACATAGTATGTGTTTCCAAATCATACATTTTCCATCCCTTTCTGTTTGAAGGATAGCCAAGAAATACACATTTTTGTGAACGAGCCTCAAATTTATCTAATGGCTTGGGATTGTGATATGCATAACACAAACATCTTAGCACTCTAAGATGGTCATATTTTGGCATTGATCCACATAGCAATTCATGGGGAGTTTTGCCTTGGTGAAGTGTTGTTGGTGTCCTATTTATAAGATGAGCAGCGGCCAACACACACTCTTCCCAAAACTCTACAGGTAGATTTGCTTGGAATCACAAGGCCCTTGCCATATTGAGTATATGCCTGTGTGTTCTCTCAACACGCCCATTTTGTTGAGGAGTATAAGTGCATTACTTTTGATGCAATATTCCATGTTCATTAAATAAAGTTATCAGCTATTTGTGTTGAAATTCAGTTCCATTGTCAGTTTGTAGAATTTTCACACAACTCCTAAACTATTTTTTTTATCATAGCTATAAAGTTTTTAATCAACAGTGGTGTTTCACTTTTCTCAGACATCAAATATATCCACACAACTCTAGTGTAATCATCTACCAAAGTCAAAAAGTAATGTGCACCTTTAAATGAAGTCATCCTATATGGTCCCCATACATCATAGTGCAACAGATCAAATGATTTGACACTTTGATGACCGCTAAGAGAAAATGATGTACGTGTTTGCTTTGCTCTATGACAAGCATCATAATTCACACAATCTATATTCCTACGTAAATGTTGAGAAATAATAGGGACATGAGATAAACATTGGTTTGATGCATGACCAAGTCTCCTATGCCACACTTCCACAGATAGAGTTTTTTGTGCTGTGAGTGCTTTTGTTGGACATAGGTCATACACATACACACCACCATGTTTATCACCTAGGCTAATCCGAGTCCTCAAGGCTTGGTCCTGCAAAAAGCAATGTTTTTCAATAAATAATATTTCCCAGTTTGTTGTTCGTAACAGCTGGCTGACAGGGATTAGATTGCATTACAAGGTAGGTACATAGAGCATGTTAGTAATTGAAAAAGTGCTATCAAACACAATTGCCCCCTGAATTTTAGCCTGGGTTTTTTTATCCATCGAAAAGTGCAATAACAATCGATTTTATCTTAGCAATATAAGTCATGAGATCAAGTTTACTCATCATATGTCTCGAAGATCCACTTCCTGCCAACCAAAAAATGGTAGGGTAGGTTTACTAGACAATTTGTCTAAGCTTATTTGCTTGGTATCTACCAATAACAGTAGCTGTTCCACATCCTCATGTTGTCCACCTACAACTAAAGATATCGACAATGTTGGCAAAGTTTTATGTACTTGTAATGCATATCCCACAGTAACTATTTGTTCATCATCTAGTTTCTTGATTGTGCCATGGATGAACCCAAGCTTGTGTTTGACTTTGATCTCTGCTGACTTATCATTGCTTCTGCTAATGTTGATTCTTGTTTAGGGTGAGCACGACAATGATCACAGTTCTCCTGATCGTAATGCTCTGATACCATAATATAAATGGTATTTTCTTATCCATCTTTCATCGTAAAAAGGAACATCATATATAGACGTGAATATTACAAAATAAAAGAAACAAAAGAATCTAAATTTTTGAAATTGAGAATACAAAATCATAATCACATCAGTCTTATTAATTTCAGCATCATCATATCCTTGTAACTAATGACTCAGCCACAACGGGCAACAACCTGGTTTGACTTTCATCTCATCTTAAATAGGGAATATTTGCCTTATTCCAAGGCTATGCAAGGCTATGTTCCAATATTATCAATCTAGAAGTGGCACTATTTCAATGTACTCTGTTGCGCTCACGACAAGTGCACAGGTCGTACAAGTAATAAAGTGTTTGAGTAAGAGATCGTTTCCACGAGGATTATAAATCAATCACTAATTCATTATTGCAACTTAAGTTGGACTATCGAAATTTGATTGGTGAAGGATTTGATTTGAAACTTAAAATATTTAATTAATAGCAAGAATTAAAAACAAGAATTTAATTTTTTTTGATTTAATTAATATAAAAGAAACGTAGTTAGGGTTTCGATTTCCTTCAATCTCTCTATTACGTTTGAATTCCTTCTTTAAGTTAATCGTACTTAATATCAATTTAATCGATTCTTTCTAATGTAATCAGGGCTCAATCCCTTGTTACCCTAAACCTTTAAAATCTTTCAAGAACCCTGGTTCCCCGGTTATTCTCCAAGAAAGCAGGCATTATGTTCAAGAATCCTAAAGATTACGCAAACTCTATGTCTATCCCTAGAATCATAAAGCTTACGATGAAATTATCAGATACAAATCATGCACCAACATTTTTATTGTCATGCATTTACCTAAGATCAATATATAAGATTCAAGCTCATATAAAGCATTAAGAAAAGATAATTTCATTCATGATAAAAAGGAAAATTAACATAAAGTATTGTTCAAAGCATAATAAAGAAATTAAATTCCATCTAACCCTAACTACTAAAAGACTTAGGCAGACATAGCAATATCAGGAATGAAAGAAACTATAAAAGCTTCCCCAAACTCCATAGTTGATTGGTGAATCTTCAATAATTCTAGTGCAAACTCGATTCTGATCCATCTCCGCCTCTCACGAACATGAACTGGGTGTTTCTCCGCGTTCCCTATGCCTCCAAGTACCAAGAACTCTCTTAGAATGTAAAAAAGTGTGTAATTCTGCCCCAAAATGTGTTCTAAAAATGGCGGGAATTTTTAATTAGTAATTGATTCAGAGCATGATGATGCACTCATACAATTTTTCATAATGAGCATCATTGCAATAAGTGACATAGTTCATCTAATCTTATCTTTAGTAATGAAATTTGTTGAGAAAAAGAGCAGGAAAATTATTGTGCACTCATAGCCGTAAGATTTTGAGCCTATACATAAAATTTTTATTGAGTGTGCATTTTACTATTGAGATTCTCTAGAACTTGCTTAGTTTCTTGATTGAAATTGTCTATGATATATTTTTTAGAGATGATAGAGGCATGTTCTTTCTGTAACCAGATGGCCAAATAGCTAACCTCTGTTGATATTCCTTAATTAAGCCCCCTTGAGTCTAGACTTGTTATTCATGAAAACCCTTGAATGTTAATAGCCACTTCCCCAAATAAATCCTCACCTTAATTGAAGATTAATTTTCAAATTTGAGGTAAGGAGTGGATGTAAGTTGTGGTTACACAAGTTTTCAATGTATAGAAGTACAAATGAAAAGAACAAAGCCCAAGGAAGAAAAGTTGGTTAAAACAAGAAGAGTAAAAAAAAGTTACTTAATGAAAAGAAAAGGAAAGGACAAGAAGTGAAAATCAAGAAGTAAAATGTTCTTATAAAGAGAATGACAAAAGAGAAAAGTTCAAAAGAAGGAGAAGAAAGAACTCGAAAGAAGAAGAAAAGTGTTACAACTGGAAGAAACAAATTACACTTATTCTTTTTCTTCTGAATCTGAACTTTAATCTTGAACTTCATCCCAAAAATCTTTCCCTTCCTTTGACCAAGCAACATTACAACCCTGCTGAAGACCTCTTGATCTGCTTGATTTGTCATAAAAACTGTGGAGAGCGAGAATATAAGCAAGCCTATGGCAGTGTGAATTCAGTGGAAAAAGAGTGAAACACCAACCCTCTAGACAGTTGAGTGTGAGTGAATTGAAATCCTAGTGAGGGAGTGTTTCAGGAATTTTTCATTGTTCTTGATCTCAAGGAATTTTATTGAAATTCTTTATTGATGGATTATTAATCTTGCCGCTTTGATGTATCGTTCTTTTAAGTCTGAATGCTCTATGGTCATGTCTCTGATTAAATCCTGCTTATGAATTCCATGCAATTGAAGGTCCTATTTGATTTCCAGTAGTTTATTCTAGTTGATCGCTGAGGATGACAATATTTAAATCTGGGAATGGTTGATAAACCCTTGGTTTACCATGGTTTTAGGTCTAATTATACAAGAAATATATCATGAATTGCATGGAAATTATGGTTTTACACCGTAAAGTCACAAAGATTGAATATCTTGCTAACATCTTGTAGTATTTCTTATTTCAAGGGATTTTAACATCCATCAAGGCTTTTTAGAGGCAAAGGAATGCAACAAGATGAGTTAAAGCCTCAAAGAAGCAAGATTACAAGCATTTACAAGCTGGAGGAGGACGTTTTAGCGCCCAACAACGCGCTAAAACGCCATGAGGCAGTCAAGAATGCACTGGAAGGACGTTTAAGCGTCCAAACAGCACGCTAAAACGTCCATGTGCGATCAAATCCAAGCCCATGGGAGATTTCAAATCTGAATCAAGATGTGAACCAGATTTTATGAAGATTTGAAGAGAAATTAGACGATACATTCCTATCTATAAATAGAAGGCCTAGGAACCAATTGGTTAATTCATTCAACACCAATCCAGAGAATTACATAGAGACCTGAAGGAGGAGTCCTGTTGCGGAGCGTGGGAGCACTGAGGAACCAAGTCAACGTCACATCAATGGAGGCTTGGGGTTCTCTTTTATTTATTATTGCTTTTGAATTCAGTATGCTAGGCTAGACTTTTATATAGTTGGGGGAAGTCGAAACCCTAACTACGCTTGTTTTTAAATTCTTAATCAATCATCATCTTTTAAATTATTGTTTTTAATTCTGAATTTTTAATTGCATGTTATTGCTTGTTCTAAATTTTAATTCTCTCAAATCCAATTCTTGATTGTCCGACTAAATCGTTGTTAGCAAACTAGTGCTTGAAAATCCGATCCTCGTGGGAATGATCTCGTACTCAGTACATTTTATTACTTTTACGACCAATACACTTGCCGAGTCGCAACAGTGGGCTTATGCTAAGCTCCTTGAGGTAAGCTCGTAGTTCTGGTTGCTCTTCTCTCTTGTGGCCCCACCATGATGGTGGGCATTATGGTTAAATTGTATGAAAGTATGTGATATGTGGTATATGTGCATCCATTCACATTCATATAGATATTATATGATTCTTGATGTTATGATGATGCACTGATGATGTATGGTATGAGGTTCCTAGCCAGTGAATATGTATGTAGGCTGCCTATGGCTTGACCTTGAGAGTTATTTCATACTACGGTTTGTGTTGACTGTCTATGGCTTGACCCTGGAAGTCACACTAGGCATGTTAGACATGTCAATTAGCTATTCTTGGGGAGAGCCCTTGAATAGTTAACCAGAGGGTGATGTATGATGTTATGTTTATGTTGTATATTTGTATATATGCTTTATATCTGACTTGTCATACACGAAGTGGGCTCAGGGGATTAGAAGATCTTCTAAGAACCTTGAGCTTACTGAGATGTTGTTATCTCACCCTTTTTTGGGGACATCGTTTCAGGTAGCCATGGTAGCAGTGTGCAGTCTAAAGGCAAGGGTCCAACTACGGATTAGTGGATTGTGGTTGCTATTTATTTTATGTTGTTACGTTGTTATGTGGCATGTGTAGTGTTTTGACATGCCTAGTTAGTTTATTTTGAGACTATGTGTTGTATGTAATAATGCTCAGGATTGTTATTAATTGAGCTTCTGGATTATGATAAGGACATATAGACATTATGTATGGATTTATTTATTTGGGCACTGAGCCATTATGTATGTACTGATCCTATATGGGGATTGCAGTCCGTGTGGGACTTGCAAGCTGTCTGTTATATATCTATGTTTATCATGTGTAATTGTGCGTGAGATTCTTATCTCCCAGTTATCCGTTAAACATCCGTTATGTTGTCCGTGAGACTCTGGCAGGAATGACACTTGTTGTCGTATCCGGTTAGTCAATGGCCACTAATACTGGCTAATGAGATTAATTAGTAGATGCATGTTTTAGATTTATGCTTTCGCAGTATCTTATGTGAACGTTTTTAGAAACGTTTTCAAAAAATATTTTGGAAAAAGTTTATTCGTATTTTTACAAGACGTTTTATTAATTTTTAAATAAAATCTTCCACTGTGTACGCTATAATATCATGATGTTAACAACCGAAATACTATAGGGTGTTACACAATATAGGTTAAACCCGATGGGTCAACCTGGGGCGAGTTGGTTACACGTCGCAACCCACCAGCCCTCCCCGTCGGGTTATAGGTCAAAACAGGTTTGGTTACAATTTTTATTTTTATTTTACTTTTAGATAATATTTTATTTGTCTTTAAGCTTTTGAAATATCCAATTTTTTTATCTTAGCATTCCATAGAAAAAATATAGAAGAAAATATTTATTTATGACAAATATTATCTATATATGGAAACAAACATAAGTTCCTAAAAATCGTTTGATTGAATGTTAACATACATTAAGACTTGAGATTGAAAAAAAATTAAAAAAATTGTAAAATACAAATAATTAATATTATAAAATTAACAAAATATAAATTATTTTTTATTTTATTTTTTATTTTTTATTTTTTTAACGGGTTAACCCATCACCTTACCTATATAGCACAGACACGTAGAATTTTTTAAAATTTGTGTGTCGGACACGTGTCCGACACGAACACGTTCCGACACGGACACGTTCCGACACAGACACTTTTCGATACGCTCGGACACGTGGTCAATATTTGGGGACACGTGGTCAACGCTCGGACACGTTTTTCGGACACGCAGTCAAATTTTTCGGACACGCGATCGACGCGTAGACACGTTTTTTTTTTGTTTTTTTAACTAAATATAAAAGAAATAATTTATAAATTGATTTTTTTCTGTTATGAAACTTGACATAAAAAATTTACAAAATACGAAAAATTATTTATATTTATATTTATGTTATGAAATTTAAATATTTGATTGATTATATGACTTATTATGAACTCTTATATGTATTAAATATAAATTATTATATATATTAAAATTTTTATTTAATATCAAAATGTGTCCCAATGTGTCCAGATATGACATTTTTTAGAATTAACGTGTCAGCGTGTCGTGTCTGTGTCCGTGCATCATAACTCCTCACCATAATAATGTAGGGTGGATTGAAATTTTCAACCCACGTCAAGGTGGACCAATCTATTTTCAACTTATCAAGACGGGCCGACCCGTTTTAACAACCCTGTCTATAAAACGTAAAGGATAGGTCTTTTTTATTCGTTACGTAATTTTTAATAATCCAACGCTGTTGAAGTTTGAAGCTTCCCCGGCGAAGTGGAAACCCAAGCTCTGACGGTTGAAAATGTCTGTGCTCCCAGACGACATATGGAGGCGAGTTTTCGAAATCGGTGTGGGAATCAGCGGTTTCAGCTACAAGGATCTCTGCTGCATCTCCATCTCATGCCGCAGCTTTCACCGCCTCTCATGCGAAGACCCTCTTTGGAGCTACCTTTTCTCCACCGACTTTCCCCTCACTCACCCTTCTTCTCCCATCGCTTCTTCTTCTTCTTCTTCTTCGAAATCTCTATATAAATTGAGGTACGAATGGAATTCTGTAATTCTAATTATCTGGGCTGCCAAACAGTATCCTTGGCTTTTTGGTATCATTTTCTTATCTGGGTATGTGTAAAGTTCAAAATTTTATTTACTTATTTAACAGAAAAATATTTTTAAAATTATATAGATAATTATCTGTATTTATTTTGAGAATAACGTCGGATTAAAAAAATTTAAAAATTATAATAATTTTAAAATAAATTAAAATTATAAAAATACTTTCAGATTAGCTGCTCAGTTATCTGCATTTAACAAGAAAAAACACGAATATTTTATTTAAGGAAAAAAGAATTCTCATGTCGTAGGAGGAGAGTTCTATTATCATGCTAGTTAGAATTCATTTTATGTATAATAATTTTTTTTATTTTCTTTTCTCTCACATGAGAAAAACATTGCCCCTTTATTTAAATGTTATGGTCTCTAATTTTCTGAGCTGCCAAATAGGGTCCTTGGCTTTTTGGTATAATTTTCTTACCTGCGATTATAAAGTTCAGATTTTTATTTATGTAACTTTTTGCTGGTGAGGTTCGAGAGAGAGAAGAAGAATAGAATAGCGGCTCAATACTGGGCTCTACTGAGAAAGGACAGCGAGATATACGCACATTGTTTTTGGCTCGGAGAAATGAATACACTGATCGCTCGAGAGACCACAATAATGAAAGAAACTACTGCAGAGTTGTCCAATTTGCGTAGTGTCAGGTACTTCACTTATGATTATATTTTCGGGGCTATATGCTAGAAAAATTATGATAGTCATGTAATTTACCTTTGCTTTTAGCGTAGAAAGGTAATAGAGTGGATTGAAATTTTCATTACATGGGTAACTTCAAAATCAGATTAATATTGCACTTGGTAAGTTAGTGATTTATTGGTCATTGAGGGCTATGATGCACGGGCACGAGGCACGGGATACGACACGATGACACGTTAATTCTAAAAAATGTCATATTTGTACACGTTTTGATATTAAATAAAATCTTTAATATATATAATATAATTTATATTTAATAACATAAATAAAAATAAAAATAATTTTTTGTATTTTGTTAATTTTTCATATCATATTTCATAATAGAAAAAAATTAATTTATAAATTATTTTTTTATTTAGTTAATAAAATAAAATTAAGATTAAAAAAATTGTGTCCCAGCGTGTCCGAAACGTGTCCCAGCGTGTCCGAACGTTGACCGCGTGTCAGAAAAGGTTAACTGTGTGTCCGAAAAACGTGTCGGAACGTATCAGAGAGTTGACCGCGTGTCGGACGCGTGTCCGAGCGTGTCCAAGTGTCCGACACGTAAATTTTGAAAAAAAAAATGGCGTGTCTTAGCTAGGTAGATTGAGGGCATAGATAAATGCACCACACGATACGATGATATGACACGTGTAAATTTTAAAAAATATTAAACTTTAGCGTATTAAGACAAGTTTTAATATTAAATATTATTTTTAATTTATGTAGTGTATATTACATTTAATTTCAATAATTTAATAAAGAAAATGAAGTTAAACTTATAATAACCATCAATTTTGAAAGAACATACAAGATATCTTAAATATTTATATTAAACTCTAATAAAAAGATAATTGTAATCTAACCATAATAGTTGGAATTAAAAAAAGAAATGTAATGAAACGCAATCTTTAAATTTTTTTTTTTTGAGTATCTATAATGCGTGTTAGAATGTCGAGGACTATCGAGAAGTATAAGACATAACACATAAAATTTTTGAAGTGTCGGTATTTTGTGACCATGCACCATTGTATTGTATCTTCATTTTTTAGTATATTGCATTGTATCAGTTCTTAATTTGTAGTTTTGCTTTCCGTTGTGTTTGCTATAGTCCTGTCGCCTTTAGCATTTGTAACTTAAGTGGTGTATTCTGGTGATGGGACTTTGTGATTGGTTTTTGTAGACAATTTGTGCCTGCTGAATCTCGGATGCTCAAACTTGAGGGGAAACTTATGCGTTGTGCGCAACAGATTACGCGGTTGAAGTATTCTTATGTAAGTGTTGATATTTTCATATGACATATCGTGTGTAAAGGTTCAACAGCTTCTTGTTATCTACCATAGTAATTGCGCCACGACCTCACCTCAAGAAACCGTGTTGCGCCGTATCTGAACGCAATAGCAACCATTGTTATCGTATTTGTGGCCAAATTACAGCCATATTACTGTCATAAGGCAAAATGTCAATTTTGTCCTAAATTTAAATGTGTAACAAATTTTTTTTAAGGGTTTTTTAGTCTATTTGCGTCTCTCTGTCGTTTCTGCTATCTTTGTCTTTAAAAAATGTTTCTTTTTGTCATTATTTCTATCATATATTTATTCCGCTATTTTCATAATCACAACCCACTATAATGCTATAGCATTTTTTGGGGATTGGTCGCGACTTGGCGCAATCTGCATTTGAAAACTTTGTTACTTACACAAAATTGTACCAGGAAGATGAACGACGCAGGCTTGAGACTGCAATGAAAAAGTTAGCACGGAAGGATATGCCTGGAGTGGAGTGGAGAATGGTGAAAGAATTGGTTTTTGACATAACACAATGGTGTGTTTGATCCAGGTTACTGACGCTACCTAGTGGGAAAAAGGCTTTAGTTGTTTTTTTTTTAATTTGGAATAAAGGTGATGTTGATGTTGATGATGTCTCTTTTCTTTATTGATGATAGTAGACATTATGTTACTCGTTGGCAACAAAATTTGATTCCTTCTTTTTGTGCTTTCTTTATTGGAACTTGGAAGCACTTGAGTTATTTGTCTTTTATTTCAGCAAATATAATTAGATGATGAGTAGTACTAAAATTAACTGGGAAGTTATTCCTGCCGTGATGACTGGCTGCGCATATCCTATGAATTATGATCATCGCATTAGGTGGATAGGATGTAACTGCAACACGGATTGAAAACCATAGGAAAATAGAAACTTCATGAATAAGGGTTTTGGAATCATTGTGTAACTTAAGAATTCAGATGGCCACTTGTTCACTCCGTTGTAACATGTTGGCCTCGTGGAAACCTTGTGAGCTAGACGGAATCAGGATCATATGAGAGAACAAACCTGTATAATCATTCTAAATTTCTGTTTTGATAATCATTGATGTTCTGTCGTTTGTTCGTATGATTGTTGTTTTGTTGAATTACTCTCTCTCACATAGTCATGTGTTACAAAGTTTTGGTTATTTTCTTCTGGTTTTTAAGTTAGACTACATTGGCATTAGGGATGTTAATCAACCGATTCAAACCAATTCAAATGGCGATGACCGAACCAAAAAATCAAAAATCGAATTAACTGAAAATTGAAAAATCATTAACCAAAAAAAAAAACGTATACGTTAATTGGATCGGTTTTCGGTTTGGTTGGTGAAAATCGATCAAATTCAAATTGATCCAATGTATTATGTATTTATTATTTTTGAAAGATGGTGACTTAAAATTTTATTATTTTGTAGATTTGAAATTTTGTTCTTACTAATAACAAACTATTTTGTTTTAGTTTTTTATTGTCTATTAGTCTATTTTAATTAATGAATTTGATTTGAAAAATGATAACCGTTGATTGACGGAAATCAACGGTTAAGATATGGTCGTAACATTGTGCGTAACATTATTTATGTGTCACAATATCCTATCCCTTATTTTATAGATTTGAAATTTTGATCTTACTGATAACAAACTATTTTGTTTTAGTCTTTTATTATCTATTAGTCTATTTTAACTCTTCGTGAGTTTTAAGACTTGTTTTAGTTTGAAGACATGAATCTTTCAGTGGTTTGTTACTTCTGAATGATTTTATTTTTATATAGTTAGTGATTTGTATAACTGAAATTTTAGTTTTTTCAAAAAAATCGAGAACTGATCTAATCCAAACCGAAATATCTCTAAAATTTCCAAAATTTTATAACGCCAATAGGTTTTGTGAGATCCACAAAGCTCCTTCTCAGGTTACCCGAGTCAAGTCCACAATATTATGAGTATACGAATATAGAAACTTGTTTGATTCAAAAAATCTCGTGAAAAAAAATTAAACATAAAACTTTGGAATTAGGTATCCAAATCGGGCCATAACTTTTAATTTGAGTGTTCGAATCAGGTTTTTTTTTTATTCTACATAACTTTTCGAGAGCTTTGCGTTGGCAAATTCCCGGAGGATTATTTGTTAGTGTTGGAAAGTAAAAATTTAAATCAAATTATTCGCAAAGATGAAATATGCCAAATGGGGCACAAAGAAACAATTTTTGGAAAAGTTTTCAGACCAATTCCCCCATGAAGTTTTACGGTAAAATTTGCAAAATTTTGTAACGAAAATAGATTTTGTGATTCCCATAAATCTCTTTCTCATGTCACCCAAAGTCAAGTTAAATATTATGAGTATATGATTATAGAAACTTGTTTGGTCCAAAAAATTAGTCTTCCAAAGTTTACGGATAAATTTTTTTCCACGAGATTTTTTGGATAAAACAAGTTTCTATATTCCTATACTCATAATATTGTGGACTTGACTCGGGTAACCTGAGAGGGTGCTTTGCGGGGATCACAAAACTTATTGGCATTACAAATGTTTGGAAATTTTAGAGTTAAACTTCGAAAGGCCATAATTTTGGACTCGAGTGTCCGAATCAAGTGCTTTTTTTATTTCACATGACTTTTCGAGAGCTACGTGTTGGAAAATCTCTAAAGGAAATTTTTTGAACATTTACTCGAGTACATGGCCCATATACTCAAGTATATTGAGTGGATCAATAAATGCTCAATTATCTGGGTCCTATACTAGAGTAAATGTTAAAAAAAAACCCAGAATACGAAATATACTCAAGTATAATGTCATGTACTCGAGTATAGGGGTGTTCGCGGTCTGGATTGGATCGATTTGGAAGCAAAAATCATCCGATCCAAGCCATTCGGTTTGATATAATAATCACCCATTTGGTTTAGATTTTTTTCAAATTCGACCCAATCCAATCCAATTTTTTTTGATTTGGATTGGATCGGTTTTCGGTTTTTTGAAAATCCTAAAATTTATTTCATGATTATTGTGCAAATAACATCTTTTGAATATATTGGCTTTGTAAAAAAAAATTGAAATACAAAAGCATTAGTAAACTATAATATAGTTTTTTTTAGGCAATGAGATATGAAGCTCTACAAAGATAAAATTTTGTTGATGAGATGTGACTAGATTTTTTATTGGGTTTAGTTGATAGGTTAATGGGTCCTGGGTTTATAAATTTTTAGGCTATGATTAGGGAAAGACCCAAGGAGGTAGAGGAGAATTAATATATTGGATCGGTTTGGATTGGATCGGTTTTCATCAACCCATCCAAAAATAGATACAATCCAATTAAAATTTGCGGTTTTTTTCTTCAGTTTATTCGGTTATCGATTTTCCCGTTCGGTCACCGTGGTTTGAATCTGTTTGGATTGGTTGATGAGCATCCATACTCGAGTATATGGGTCAATCAACGGTAAAAAAGGGACAGATTTGTAAAATATTTTTGAATAGGGGCAAAATGGTACTTATTTTGGTAAAAAAGGGCACAATGTTCAAATAACCCAGTGACATAGGCTTTTGTCAAGGCTTCTGCTGCTAGCTAGGAACATTACAAGGGTTGCTTCTGTGGCTCCATTACAAGCATGCTTAAGCAGAAAGAATGCATTCAACACACGTACAGTTGGGGTGGTCGGTGCCAACCTTTGAGCTTGTTCTCCAAAATCGGTAGTGAATATGAGCGATGAAGTGATCTGTTTAGGATTTTTGAATAGTGGAAAGAACACAATGACTTCAATAGTTATGGGAGGGTATCTGCTGAAGGACAATCTTCTGCAATTCAATTTGGCACCTTCAAGATTAGGCTTCAGCACTTTGCTACTCTTTCATAAGCAAACAACTTGTGGAGACTTTTACTTTTCCTCCACCGCTTAGAGGGCCTTTTATTCTTTGTTGGGTTGGTGTAAAAGTCTATACTATATATGTTATTGTACCGTTGAGAGCTGCAAGCCCAATATGTACCGTTGAGAGGGGTAAAGGTTACTATAGGGGTATCGTTGCCAGCAAATGTAGAGATAAAGCTAGACAATAACGTCACAGGAATGGTATTCAACAGTAAAAGTGAGGGGGATGTGTGTGTGATGGGTTCTAGTGGAGGCTTCTAAAATTAGGCAGGGTAACGGTACATAGAGATTGGATCTCTTTTCTTGGTAATGGAGGGAGTATTTATAGGGGAGGGGATGCCTTGCTCGCATGGGAGGGCGAGCCAGGTCAAATCTCCTTGGGATGTGTCAAGGGCGTCTAGTATTGCTGCTGCAGCAGCCTTTGTGGAAATATCTATTTAAGGGATATAAGAGGGCTACCAAAGGAAGGTAGCATCTCAACGTAGGACATTTTGGTGTCTTACTTTGGGAAATCTATCACATGGGGATAAAAAGGGGGCAGGGTTGGTAAGCTGTGATAAGCAGGGTTGACGTGGATTAGTGGAAGGGGATTGAGCCTGCCTTAATGGGCCAACCGGTAGGGGCCATCCAGAACAGGAGGGCCTTAGCTTGGCAGCAACTGAAGTCTTGGAGCCGAGATGAACGTGGTGGATTGGGCTCCTGCATCCATGTCGGGCAAGTGTTATTCCTTTTAGCGGTTGTACATGTTTGGTAAGAGGAGTTTGGCATTCTGATTGTCCGCCATGTTGTCGTTTGTTAGTGTATTCATTTTGGGTGGTTGGCCCTTGGCGGGTTTACAATTGTGTCTGACGATCGGGCCCCAAGGGGTTATGTCCGACGATCTGGATTCGAAACATCAAATATGGTGGTTTGTTCTTGAAACGTTGCATCTGGCGGTCAGTGCTCGGAGTATTGTGTTTGGCGGTTTCTCATGTTTTGAGGACACGTGCAGCTCATTGGGGGGACAATTCCTTATTTTTTGGGAATTTGCAATGATGGTTGCACTAGTTATTTCTATTTGTGTGCAAACAATTGAACATCGTAGAACGTGCCGTATTAAATGCGATATGGGGATTGTCTTGTGTTGGTGAGATCACGATCTCTCCCCTCATCTGGTCCGTCATTTTTTGAACGGTTACCCAAATCGAACGGTCGGTGTATTTGGGGCATCATTTCTGAAACCCTATTTAACGAGGGCTTCCTTCTTATTGTCGGTTATTTCACATTTGTAAGGTTATTCTTCTCGAGTTCTGCCTTTCCATCTTTTTCCTCTACATCTTCATCTTCTTCATAAAAGTCGAGGCTTGTTCATTTCCTGAAGGCTCAAAGCTCCTTGCTTTCTTTGGGCTTGTTTGTCAATCATTTCGCGAGGTTGCTGTTGAGTGAGCTGTGATTCTGTCCTTGTCCTCTTTTATTCCCTTTCATCTTTTCGCAGGTACTCTTTTTGTAGGTGTTGCTAACCAAAATAATTGTAAATTAATACGAAATGATAAAAATGTTTAGTGTATTTTAGCTTTCTTTTTTTTTGTAATCGATATTTTAGCTATTTATTTTGTTATCAAACGTCAATTATTATATATATTTTGATAATAAGGCATGGCTGGTCCCAAGACAAAGAAACAAGACCAAGATGAAATCATCTCAAAGAGAAATCCCTAGGTCTTGAGACCCCTGCTGTTGCATCAGCCTGCAGGAACAAATCAAGAGCTACAGGCGGTCTAACAAAGTGCCAAACGCTATCCAACATTAATTTAAAATAAATTTATATTTAAAATCAAGTGCCTTTTGTATATATTTAATTTTAATGTAATGTTAATTTAAAATAAATTTATATTCTCATCTAATGATATAATATTTTATTAATTAAGAAATTTGACATCTCATAGATTATAAATTTTAAGAATAATATGATAAAATATAAATAGGTGATAATATAAAAACATTTACGCTTATAATGTCTCAAAATTAAATTCATATATTTATATATTTTTAGAAAATTGAAGGTATATGTTTATGAATTGCTTATATCTTTTTCTTAGTCACTTACTATAATTTCCCTTTAAAACTTTTAACAAGAAAAAAAATACTTATTTAAAATTTGAAGTAGATTACCAAAAAATAAATAAAAATTTGAAGTGATTTTTATGTTTATAATATTTTAATAATATCTACGTTTAAGACTTTCTTTGACTAATTATTCTCTTAATATTTAATTTTAGAATATAAATTTAAAAGAATATATGCCCCGACTTTAAATCAATACTAAACGCACCCAAAAAAAAAAAAAATATATAATACTTATCATAATTATTTTCTGCCATAGGAATTTGATATATAACAACACTTCATCAATAATTTTTAAGGAAAAGTTCCGTTATGGATTTTCCATTCCAGTTCACCTATATATAATACTATTAAAATTTGAATTAACTTGTCTATTTTACACCCATTTTGCTTCTAAATTACATTATCATCAAAAGTTAGCTGCATTCTACGCTTGGGTCGTTCAGTTGCAAAGTTTCAAGACTTTTTGTTTCCTTCTTTTTACATGAAAATATTCAATACTTAGTTGATAAATTTCTTAGTTTGTTAATCTCACTTGATGAAGATTTTGAATTTAATTGTTAATGTTGGGAGTCCTCTTTCAATATGATATTTCATTTACAGAGTATTTGTCAACTAAAATATAATATTTGGATGATGATGTAAGGGCGAGGATTGACTCTATGATATATTATTTTGGTTATGTTTTTATATTTTTTTAGAAAATCTCTTAAGTTTAATTTTTCTATTTTTTTATCTTTCACAATTTATTTTCTTATAATAGGAATAACCTATTTAATATAAATATGGGATTACGTATTCTCTCTTTTTTTAGTTGCTGGCAAAATCCGTTATAGCTAGAATTTGAATTTGTTGTTGTAGTATATATTCTAGTTGAGTGGGATATTTAGGTCGTGAATATCCTGATTGTAGTGATAATCTTACAATGTTTGAAGGAAAAAACTATCTGTCATTCTGGAGATGACACCATAGTCCTGGGGTAGAGAAGTGAGCCTTATCAGGTAACTCCAGGTGCACCAACAAATAGTTTGCCAAGATGCGCACTAGTTGCCATCCCGAAAAACATGCATAAACCGAGCATTCCATTGACGACTAACAAATGCTCGTATTTGAGTCACTAGGTGGGACTCACAAGCTTCATTATCTTCCTTAGAAAATAATGCAATGACTTTTTGACAGTCACTTTCAACCAAAACATTTCTATAACCTGTCTCCCAAGTTAACTCCAGCCCTTTTAACACACCCCACAATTTCACTTGTAAAACAACACAATATCCAATTCTTGTAACAAACCCTCTAGTCAAACTCCTCTATGGTCATGAAGAAGCCTCCCACAAGCTGCTTCAATTGTTTGATCCTTTGAGGCCCCATCTGTATTTGATTTAACATACGAAGTCGAATGAGACTGCCAGCTAACATACCTGGAGGAATGTAGTGGCAGCCTTGGTTTTGCGTCTATAAAGGCAAGTTGTATCTCCTTCAAGTAGTCAAGGATTAGCTGAGCAAGGTGGCAATACCCATTGAGAGAGCTATCGTGGGTCACTTTGTTTCTCCAGCACCAAATATACCAGCAATGAACAATATATAATGAACTTCAAATAAACTCTCCCACACCTATGACATCACAACTCCAATTACAATGACCCAATCATCCCAATTGGCATCAAAGAATTGAGCTAGTATATCATATGGCAAGAGAATGTACCATATATCACAGATCATTGGGAAAACTCAAAAAATATGCAACAAAGACTCCCTCTCTTGCTAATAGATCGGGCAATGGACCATGAGCTGATCCAATCTTTTGTAGGCAAACTTTTGGGGACTTTGACCATTTTGCCACTGTTCATCATACTATTTACCAAAATGCCACGCGAACAGTAAAAAATACCAAAGTGCCACGCTGGGTAATTCGCTGCTGCCTGTAGCGAATTACGTCTGCTGACGTGTCGTCTCCTCAGTGGACCACGTAATTCGCTACACAGTGTAGCGAATTACGTGGTCAAAAGGTATGTCCGGTCAGTTACCTCAACGACACGTGTCATCTCCTCAATGGACCACGTAATTCGCTACACAGTGTAGCAAATTACGTGGTCAAAAGGCTGCAATTTCAGCTGCTTCAGTGACACGTGTCAACCATGCAATGGTCCACCTAATTCGCTACACAGTGTAGCGAATTACGTGGACAACGGTCACCTGCACCTCTGCGCATGTCAGACACGTGTCACACATGCACATAATTCGCTACACAGTGTAGCGAATTATGTGCAGATTTTTTCCTATTTATACCCTGCGTCCCACCCTTTCCCCTCACCATTCTCTCCACTCCTCTCATACTCTCCATCTTTCTAACTTTTTTTCTCTCTCTAAAATATTTCTCTCTCCAAGATTTTTCTCTCTCAAGAAGGTTAGTCTCTCTTTTCATTTTAATTTTTTTTGTTTCTTTTTTAATATGTTTATTTAATTAATTATGTTTTATAAATATGATATTTACAATTGCATGAATAGGTTAGTATATATGTTACATTATATAGTGTTTAGGATTGAAACTTTAGGGTTAGTAAATATGTTATATTATTTAGTGTTGAAATTTGAAATTTTAGTTTAGTGAGTGTGGTGTATTATTTAGTGTTGATATTTAACACTTTAAGTATTTGAAACTTTAGGTTAGTGAATGTGGTGTATTATTTAGTGTTGATATTTGAAACTTTAGTTTAGTGAAACTTTAGTTTAGTGAAACCTTAGGCTAGTGAAATGTGTTAATATTATTTAATGTTTATATTGTAGGCATTAGGTTAATAGTGTTGTTAATTTATTTTACGCATAAATGAATGGTTAGATTAGGCGTACATAATTAAAATTTGTAATTAATTTATAATCTTAGTAATTACGTGAATTTATATTAACGTATAAAAGCTTAGGTGTAATTAATTTAATCTTTTATTTATTGTCCAATTTTTTTAAAATATTTTTTAATATTGGCATTTGAAACCTTAGGTTAGTAAATGGGTTAATGTATTTTATGCATGATTTAATTAGGTGTTAATAATTTAAATTTGATATTCATTAATTTTTAATTTAATAATTTATAAATATTGTTGATATTTTAGCCATTAGGTTAATAGTTATGTTAATTTAATTTACGCATAAATGGATGGTTAGATTAGGCGTACATAATTAAAGTTTGTAATTAATTTATAATCGTTAATGATTGTGCTTATTTTTTAATCTTGATTTTTAAAACCTTGGGTATGTAATTACGTGAATTTATATTAACGTAGATGTAATTAATTTAATCTTTTATTTATTGTCCAGTTTTTTTAAAATATTTTTTAATATTGGCATTTGAAACCTTAGGTTAGTAAATGGGTTAATGTATTTTATGCATGATTTAATTAGGTGTTAATAATTTAAATTTGATATTCATTAATTTTCATTAATTAGATATGGAGCATGACTCGCCACCTCGCCCAGTGTCTCCACGCAGTGTGATTGATCCTGGGCCTTCAGATAAGACGCTCTTAACTCTGCAGGATAAACATATATCCACACATGTGTGGAACACTTGTGAGGATCAGGATCCTGATGATCGGGTGATTAACGTGCGACATGCGGCGACGCATGATCACGAGGACATTCCGGAGGAGATTACGCCATGGCTGAGGCAGGCTGGCTTTTACCATATTGCGCGCTTGCGCAATCATGAGGTTAGTAATTTTTGATTGTATCATTATATCTTGACTTTGGAATATGGCATTGTGATAATAATATTTTTATTGATGCTTTTACCCACATATTTGTATGATTTCAGATTGATCATTCCCTTGTGTCTGCGCTTGTCGAGCGTTGGCGCCCAGAGACAAGGACATTTCACATGAGGATGGGTGAGGTCACCATTACCCTAGAGGATGTGCATCATCTGCTAGGTTTGCCCACCGATGGTCAGGTTGTGTCCGGGCGACACGGACGACATCCTTTTAAGGATTTGGTCCGTGATTACTTAGGTGTTCAGGCACAGCCTGGTAGGGAATTGTCTGGGGGCTTGTTGGGTCTGCACTTCTTGCGACAGGAATTTCGCTATTATGCACCCCATGCAAACACCGAGGTGAACCGGATGAGATATACTCGCGCTCTAATTTTGCGTATACTCGGGGGGACGCTGTTCGTGGACACTGCTTCTAGCTTCGTTCCTGCGAGGTACTTGACATATTTGGATAATTTCCAGCGGTGTGGAACGTATAGTTGGGGCTCTGCAGTTCTTGCCGTGTTATATAAGGAATTGTGCAAAGTGACAAACAGGAGACGTTCTGACATGGGTGGTTGTGTACTATTATTGCAATTATGGGCGTGGACTAGATTCCCGCCTATCTCTCCCGGGATACCCGCAGTCATTGATGAGGAGGCTGCTTATGGACACAGGTAATTGCACTGTTGTCATTTGTGAATTATTCAAATAGATATATCTGTTAATATTTGAATAATTATTGTATGGTATTGAATGTCGTATTTTTTTTGCAGGTTTAATTTTTATGTGCAACGGCAGACTGTGTGTTCACATATACGCAGGTACCGACATCGTCTAGAAGTTATGCGCAGACGTGAGTTTTGTTGGAGGCCGTACCTTGGTTTCATAGGTAATCCACCTCTTTCTGACACCGCCCGCAGATGGATCGCTGTCTGTCCACTAATTTGTTACCAGGTCGTAGTATATCAGCACCCGGATCGAGTTCTACGACAGTTTGGATTTCAGCAGCCTATTCCACCTGCTCCGATTAGTTGTCTTGACCTGCTGACGATTTCCATTACTGGTAAGACAGACGTAGACTGGAGGGAGAGACATGCATTCTTTATCGCTCAGTGGGAGAATAGGGATTCTCTAGTACTGCAGGACCTTTTTCCTCTTCCGCAAAATGATGACGGCCATTTATCTGTTAACAGTGAGTATATAGGGTGGTATCATAGAGTGACCCGTCGATGGATGACCCGCAGGGCTGCGATTGCGACACACGTGGTATGTTGTAATACTATTGAATTATGTGTTCTTAACCTTTTTTTATAGTAGCTAACAAATTTAAACATGTATGTCCTACAGGCTGATCGCACGGAGACAGTGGTCCATATGGCTTCGCCAGAGGGTCGGGAATCGTTCTCTATGGATCAGATTTATCACGAGGCACTCAGGGCCCTTGCCGCGTGTGATGATATGAACAGATTGACAGATCCTGGCGAGCCCGCAGCCCGACCGGTGGTACGTAATACAGAGGACCCTCCGCCTGTCCAGCGTCGTAGTCGACGTGCACGTTATGAGGGCCTGCCGCTTCACCATACCACACCTCCGGTTGCTGATACACCACATGTTGTCCCTGCCATGCCTCCCCGTCCCGCCGGCATGTATTATTCCCCAGGTTTTCCAGCTGGTCCTTCACAACAGTATTGGTGGCCACCCCAGCCTGGGTTTCATGCTACACAGTATCCACCTTGGCCGACAGCGCAACCTATGGGACAATATGTATTTCCATCTCAGCCATATCCTATGTATACAGGCGGTAGTACTTCACAGCCTCCACAGGGTTTAGATTCATTCCCAGATTACTATAGGCCAACTACTGATCCTGGCGAGCCATCATATGCACATGCTCCGGTGCTTGCCACTCCGACAGCCTATTCGACGAGTTTCTTGCAGTCACCACATTCACAGCCATTCGAGGAGTTTTCTGCTCAGGATTTGGCCGATGTTATGGGAGAGGCGGCTGATGATCCTGGTCATGCGCAGGCGGCACATGGCGATGATCCCGGTGCTGATCCAGTTGCTGGTGGTGATGGTGTTGATGCTGAGGGGATTAGGCGAAACCCCATTCGTCAGGCCAGGTTCACTTGTATGCTGTCACCATTTGACCATGATACGGCTAAGTGCGCGGGGTATCATGCTCGAGAGCACTGATGTGTTATTTTGTTGTGTTTGTCTGTATTTAGGTTGAGTTTGTTTAATGTCGATGGACTGTTGACTCTTATTTACATATATTTTGCACTTGTGTTGGAGACTATATTTTTACACATATGATGCATTATTTATAATTACAGTTATGTTCTTATCGGCTTGACTGATTAAAATATTAAATGACGGTACTAAATACTATAACAAGGCACACATGAAGTACATGACTATAATAAAATATTAAATGACGGTACTAAATACTATAACATATTTATGCATATAATAAAAACTTAAACTGATTCACTGTTGTGGTTGTTGTCGCGAAGGACAATGCCGTTTATTATGCCCAACCTGCCTACAATAACCGCACCTTGTTCGAGTAATTGCGCCTTCACAAGAATCCATCTCATTGTGAATACGTGTACTTCTAGGCCTTCCCCCTTGACGTTTCATGGACGCATCTGGTATAACTGTTGCACGTGCAAATGGCGGTATAAAATCCTCGTTACCAATTGGATACCATTGAGCTGAATAAATTTCACATTGATTCTTGGCACTGTATGCAGGGTCTATGTACAGTGTGGGATCGTGATGCGTCGATGTACATGCCGCAATGACATGGCTACAGGGGAACCTGAAAGCAGTGAACTCACCACACTGACATGTACGGTCAGATAACGAAACCGACCATTTCTTACCTTCGCGATGAGTACGTACATTATATGACTCTTGCACTTCAAATCTTGTCTGTTGCACGTCATAAGAAGTTACGTAATGTGTCCTGGCCTTATCTTGATTGTCCACATATAGTCGCCACATGACTTTGGCGAAGCGATTACCTCTCTCAAGCTCCTCACGGGCTTCTTGTCCGTGCTCTAAAAAATATGCCACCAGTCTACTGTAAGTTATACGCACAAGTGAGGCGATTGGAAGGTTTCGCGCCCCTTTTAGAACTTTATTAACACACTCTGACAGATTAGTTGTCATATGACCAAATCTTCTTCCTTGTAGATCATAAGAGATGCTCCACTTCTCTTTCGGGATGCGATCAATCCATTCAGCTATTTGAGGGCTTGTTTCTCTAAACTTCTCTAAACCAGCATCAAAGTCTAAGCGCGATGTTGTATATCCTACACATTTAACACAAAAAACATTACTATTGGTGGTCCATTGTACCAATCAGACAAATTGAAAACATACCTAACTTCTTCAACTGCTTCTTCAACATGACATTCTTGAACTTGTGATTGAAATTACTTGCCACGTGGCGAAGGCAGTACACATGGTATGCCTGTGGTGGAGACCATCCTAGATCAACATTGTTCACTGCAGCCAAGATTCCCGCATGCCTATCAGAAATCAGACAGATTCCGGTTTTTTGCGTAACATGTATTCGAATAAGTGCTAAGAACCACGACCAGTTGTCAGTATTTTCTGCAGACACGATAGCGAATGCGATTGGAAGAATGTAATTGTTGCCATCCACTGTTGTAGCAATCATTAGGGTCCCGCGATATTTTCCATATAAATGGGTCCCATCAATCATGATTATTGGCTTGCAATAATTGAATGCATCACAACACTGTTTAAATGTCCAAAACACCCTTCTGAATACCTTGTGAGCTTGGTCGAGGCAGCCATTAACGAAATGGTCACGCAAATCCAGCTTATAGGCGGATCCGGGAGAAAAATGTAGCATGTAATCCAGCCACCTAGGTAAGAACGCATACGACTCGTCCCAGTCACCAAATACTTTCACAAGAGCCTTTTGCTTTGCCTTCCAAGCCTTCCTATACGATATATGGAATCCAAGGATAGTAGCGATCCTTTCTTGGATAAGCCCAATTTTGACACTGGGCTCCTCTCTTATCATTTCTGTTTATGCGGTCAAACAACACGGTATTAGTTAACAGCATACAAAGTCTCTATAAATTTAAAAGCAATAACTCTACGCACCTAAGATCAATGAACAAATGAGATTTGAATCCAACTGCTTGTGATCTTGGGTAAGAGACTGACTAGCACATGTGTGTTCGTTATTCCATACGCCTATCACCCATTCGCTGCCACCTTTTTTTTGGTATGCTCTCATCCTCATTGGACAACCGGCGTTATGATCTTGACAAACCATAATCAACCTTTTCGTATCACTTTTCAGTACGACTGTTGTGCGATGATTTGTCATACAATATTGTTTAATTGCCATCTGTACATCTTGCTTTGTGTCAAAGATTTGGTCCTTATATAGCGCATCGCCGAATTGCCAGTTAGGTATTTGTGCTCCATTCATATCATCAACTTCTTGATCTGGATATTCCCAATTAACATTCGTGAAATGGCTAATTCCAGACCAAAATGGTACATTATCATTTCCTGCATAATAACAAGTCCAAAACCCCAATATTAATGTGGTTTTAATATGATATCATATTTTTTATTATTAAGCATTAATGGTTACGTACCTGCCACAGGAGGATCTTGCATTCCGACAATGCCTGGAGATGGAATTGGTTGTGCAATAGCATTAGACGGACAACGATCAAAATCACCATCGACATTCGTATCCGATGACTCGCTATCCGGAACAAGACCTTCATCATGCTCGTCCTCGGAACTATCTGTACGCCAAGATGGATCGTTCACGTTGCGGGTGGGAATGCTTTCCTCTAAAATTTCTTGAGTTGTTGGTGCAAGCGTGGGGGACGCGACCTCATCTTCCGGATTATCCATTGGCACCATGTTTACGGCGACGATGTCAGTGCATGGATTGCTCGGTTGATTGCTGGATTGTCCACCGTAATTTACTTCTGCATATAATTCAACAAATCTTGACTCGCCGTGTTCAGAAGTGCTTGCATCTACTACTAACGTTACATCTTCATCGTCGACAATTTCAACACCAACCCATTGCACGGGGTTTCCCGAGGCACATCTAGCGGTCAACCGAGCAAGAGTTTGACCACGTTGTAATCTTAACTTTTTGTATATTAACTTCTTCAGCTCGTGAAGATTGCATCTTGGACTCATGCGAAACATTTTTGCATCACCTTCAAATACTTGCCCGTTTGGCCCAAAGTATTTTCTCCCATTATAATAAACAGTAGCTATTATATCATTCCTCCTACCATCACTCATCTTACAAAAATAGAAAAACAATGAAGATTCAAGAAATACAAAAGTAGTAAAAACTTACATAAAAGGAAACCTTTGCGAGTGGAGAATCACACCTGAAATGGAGTGATTTATACACCTGGGCATAATTCGCTATAGGGTCTAGCGAATTACTGGGGAGTTGACACGTGGCCTGCAATCGAGTTGACATGATTTGACTTCTCTGACCACGTAATTCGCTACACTGAGTAGCGAATTACGTGGACCGGTGAGGAGATGACACGTGTCACTGAAGCAGCTGACCTTGCAGCCTTTTTGACCACGTAATTCGCTACACTGTGTAGCGAATTACGTGGACCAGTGAGGAGATGACACGTGTCGTTGAGGTGTCAGACCGGACAGACCTTTTGACCACGTAATTCGCTACACTGTGTAGCGAATTACGTGGTCCATTGAGGAGATGACACATGTCGTTGAGGTGTCTGACCGGACAGACCTTTTGACCACGTAATTCGCTACACTGTGTAGCGAATTACGTGGTCCACTGAGGAGACGACACGTCAACAGACGTAATTCGCTACAGGCAGCAGCGAATTACCCAGCGTGGCACTTTGGTAATTTTTACTGTTCGCGTGGCATTTTGGTAAATAATATGATGAACAGTGGCAAAATGGTCAAAGTCCCCAAACTTTTGAGAAGTAATCTCCAAAAAAACATTTGAATCCGTTGAGGCCCTTTTCATTTCCACAACTTGTTCCAAACCTCCTTAGAGAAATTGCGATGCTGAAAGGATTGTTTTGCTAGATGTAGATAGCAATTACTGACTTGTACTACTGTCGTGCCACCCAGTAACCATAAGCTTTTATACAAGCCATCATGCATATCAGAAGGGATTATGCTTATGATCTTTTCAACCACCTTCGAATCAAAAAGTTATAGCAGCATGTTGTAATTCCACTTACCATCCTGACCAACCACTTGATTAAGGTGGCAATCCCCCAAATCTTTGGGTACACTGCTTCGAACATGATCCAAAAGGCAGATAGAAGAGTCGACCCACTTATCCTTCCAAAAGGAGATTGTCTCCCTGTCTCAGATTTCCCAAACTATGTTATCTTGCATATTGAGCATAATATTGCAAACCAGCCTTAGAAATTGGCACTTGATCAACCTACACCTTATACTTACCACGTAGCACAAGAGACCAAAGAGAATTAACTTCATTTTAAAAATGCCATGTATATTTCATTAGAAAAACATCATTCATCAAAGTTGTTTTCCTTAGGCCAAGACCACCCATCTTTTTCGGGCTAGTTAGGAGGAGGTTGATATGGGTCGAGTTATATGCTCGTGGCTATCGTTAGAGAGACTCTTATCCAAAATTTTGCTAGAGAAATAGATGAGGTTGTCAGTGGCTGTCGTTCTAAAAGAAGACCAGTGGTGATAGATATTTCTTGGCAATTCCCCATGAATGATTTTGTCAAGGTTAATTGTGATGGTGCTGCGCGTGGTAACCCGGGGAAAGCTTCCCGTGGAGGGGTTATTCGTGATGCTAAAGGAAGATGACTTGCAGGCTTTGCATCTAGACTTGGTGTTTGTAATTTCTTCAAAGCTAAATTATGAGGTGTTCTTCGGGGTTTGGAACTCGCTTGGAATTATGGGTATAGGCTGGTCATAATTGAAATTGACTCATCTTATGTGGTCACTATGCTCACCAACCTTGGTGAAGCAGCTCGTGAGGGTCATCTGATTTCTCGTATACGAGCATGGTTTCATAGAGATTGGATCGTTTATTTGAGACACACATACATAGAATGCAACGTTTGTGCAAACTGGATGACAAATTTTATTCTAAACAATACTAAGCGTTCAGATCATTTTGTGTGTGGAGAGTCTCCCATGATATCCGTTGGTTGTATTTGGCTTATCTGGAAGCTGTGTGTCGTCCACGTACATTGTCATCCAATAGCCTCTTATATTTTCTTTCTTTTCTTGTTTGGGCTCTACCCATTTTATTTATTACACAAGAATTAAGTATTTAAAAATTAAAATAATATTATTTTATTATTCAAGATTATCTAATCAATAATTTAAGTTATTTTATTTATTTTATTTAAAATAAATAATATGATGTATATGATTTATTATAAAAACTTTGTAAGTAATTTTTATTTATTTAGATATGTTAACATAAATCTAACTTGATATGGGTCGGGTTATATGCCTGTGCGTGAAAGTCCGCCTGCGATACATGGCAGTTGGTTGCCCATTTACACCCAACAAAGCACGTACACGTGTCCGACACGGACACGTTCCGACACGCTCGGACACGTGTCCGACACGTGATCAACATTTGGGGACATACGGTCAACTCTCCGATACGTTCTGACATATTTTTCGGATACGCAATCAACTTTTTAGGACACGTTGTCAACGCTGGGACACGTTTTTTTTTAATCTTAATTTTTTTTTTTATAAACAATCTTGATTTTATTTTGTTAAGTAAATATAAAAGAAATAATTTATAAATTGATTTTTTTCTGTTATGAAATTTGACATGAAAAATTAACAAAGTATGAAAAATTACTTATGTTTATATTTATGTTATGAAATTTAAATATTTGATTGATTATATGACTTATTATGAACTCTTATATATATTAAATATAAATTATATTATATATATTAAAAAATTTATTTAACATCAAAATGTGTCCCAACATGTCGAAATATGACATTTTTTAGAATTAACGTGTCGGCGTGTCGTGTCGTGTCCCGTGTCCGTGTCCGTGCATCATAATTTACACCCTTATAAATTGTAATGAACAGGGAATTTTATTATTATTATTATTATTTCTTTTCTTTTTTTTGACTTCCCCCTAATTTTTAATAATCCAACGTTGACGAATTTGAAGCTTCCCCGGCGAAGTGGAAACCCAAGCTCTGACGGTTGGAAATGTCTTCCCTACCAGACGAACTATGGAGTCGAATTTTCGAAATCGGTGTGGGAATCAGCAGTTTCAGCTACAAGGATCTCTGCTGCATCTCCATCTCATGCCGCCGCTTTAACCGCCTCTCATGCGAAGACCCTCTTTGGAGCCACCTTCTCTCCACCGACTTTCCCCTTACTCACACCTCTTCTCCCATCGCTTCTTCTTCTTCTTCTAAAACCCTATATAAGTTGAGGTAGGAATGTAATTCTGTTCTTCTAATTTTCTGGGCTGCCACCAAACAGGGTTTATGAAGTTCAGATTTTTATTTATTTATTTAAATTGTATTCTGGGTTTCTGTGTTTTCAAATTTTCTGAGCTGCCAAAAAGGATCCTTGGCTTTTTGGTATAATTTTCTTATCTGGGCATGTGTAAAGTTCAGATTTTTATTTATTTATTTAAATGGTATTATGGGTTTCTGTGTTTCCAAATTTTCTGAGCTGCCAAATAGGGTCCTTGGCATTTTGGTATAATTTTTATATCTGGGATGTGTAAAGTTCAGTTTTTTATTTATTTAACTTTTTGCTGGTGAGATTCGAGAGAGACAAGAGGAGAAGAGTGGCGGCTCATTGGAGGGCTCTACTGAGAAAGGAGAGCCAGATATACGAACATTCTAGAAGGATCCGAGAAATTGATACGCGGATCGCTCAAGAGACCACCAAAATGGAAGAAACTGCTGCAGAGTTGTCCAATTTGCGTAGAGTCAGGTACTTTACTTATCATTATATTTTCGGTGCTATGTGCTTAGAAAAATTATGATAGTCATGTAATTTTCCTTTGTTTTTAGCGTAGAAAGGTAATAGGGTGGATTGAATTTTTCATTTCATGGGTAACTTCAGAATCAGATTAATATTGCACTTGATAAGTTAGTGAGTGTATTGGTCATTGAGGGCATAGATAAACTGTGTTAGACCCTGCGGCCATTGCATTGTATCAATTCTTAATTTGTAGTTTTGCTCCGCGTTGTGTTTGCTATAGTCCTGTAGCCTTTAGCATTTGTAACTTCAGTGGTGTGTTCTGGTGATGGGACTTTGTGATTGGTTTTTGTAGACAAGCTTCTGTTGCTTTGAATGTGTGGCAACCGGAGGTTGTCCGGGGTAGGCAAAATCAGATGTTGCAGCAATGTGTTGTGCCTGCTGAATCTCGGATAGACGCACTTGAGATGGACCTTAGTCTTTGTTCGCAACAGATTAAGTGGTTGAAGAATTCTTATGTAAGTGTTGATATTTTCATATGACATATCGTGTATAAAGGTTCAATAGCTTGTTGTTACTTACACAAAATTGTACCAGGAATATGAACGGTGCAGGCTTAAGACTGCAAAGGAAAAGTTAGTATCC